>JAODAL010006327.1:0-134570 GCA_025379985.1 Phyllomedusa bahiana | reverse complement strand
AAAAAATTTTAAAATGTTGATCAATCAACTCAATAGAAAGAGCTTCCCTCAACAATACCTCCAATTCCAACTGTAACCGGATCGAGGGATCAGTTGTCAAAATGTTATAGCTCGTCCTATCATTGAGAACTGCCAAACACATTTTTCGATATTCTTCATAATCTAGGACTACAATATTTCCGCCCTTATCAGACGGCTTAATTACAATAGACCCCTCTTCCTCTAGATTTTTTAAAGCTAGGTATTCTCCTCTTGATAAATTAAAATGGGCACTGCCCCTGTCTCTGAGGTGTGGTATATTCTCTATAGACTCAAACACAACACGTACAAACGTATCGATATTGTGGTCTATCAACGGTGGCATTGTGGTACTTTTTGGGCGTAAATCCGAAAACGGGCCTTTTGATCTGTCCCTCTCCCCCTCTTCCAAAAGATCTGTAAGAAGACATACATCATGAAATTCAGCTGGATCATTGCCTAATTCAAGGCATTGTCGATATTGATTAAGCTTGAAATTTTTTTTCCATTTTAGTTTGCGGGCAAACAAATGAATGTCTTTCACCCACCCAAACACACAGAGAGGGTTGCTAGGCACGAAAGATAAACCCTTATTTAGTACTGAAATTTTATCTGATGTAAGAGTTCTATGGGATAAGTTAATAATTTGATTAGCATCTACATCCTCACCACTTACAACATTCATTTGGTTTGTAAGATCTTTTCTAAAAAAGAGGGAGTAGAGGTAATTTCTCCCTGAGAAGACGAGCAAGGCTGCGATGATGGTATAGAGCCAGAGGTTAACGGGACATCTACAGGATCATTGATATTTTTGGTTTTTATAGTTCTCTGCCTTCGTTTTGGCACCCATTGGAGATGTTGACCGTATCCCTGTTGTCTAGTACGATATGGGGATCGATTAAAGTTCTTAACGCCTCTACGTGAATCGCTATCAGATAATTCTGTATCTGATGACGAAGGTTCTGTATCAAAGACTCTGGAATGTCTATGGATACTTGAATATGCCCAATTTTCTCTAAATTCTGCCAAATCTTTTATAAATTGTTTATGTTTTTGTTCTTTTAAGAAGGAAGTGAATTATCGATGTTAATTTTCAATTCACTTTCAAATTTTTGATATTCAGATTCACCTTTCCTTTTAATAGTAACCTCAGCCGTCTCCTTAAGGCTTTTCAAAGACCTAGCCAATATGGATTGTTCCTCCTCGAGTAAGAGATTAATAAACCGCAGTGAGAACGTAGTGGCCTCATTTTCCCATTTTTTTTATTAATTCAGGGTTACATGATCTAGGGGCAGGCAGAAAAGGAATACGGAGACCTCTCGGTACTATTTTATTTTTATAATAATTTTCGAGATACTTTAATTCCCACCAAGACTTAATGTAAGATTTGTACTTAGTATTTAGTTCTTTAAATAGATGTTGAAGTGGTAAGGATGCTTGATTAGGAGGAACAAATTCTTTCTCCGAGAAAACACTTTCTACATCAGAACCATTTTTCACAATCTAGCAAATTGGCCATGCCAAATGTAATCCTCCTAGAATACCAAGAAATATTTTTAACAAAGCAAAACGACCTATCTCCTAAAGATAATGGGCAGGAGATTAATCAAGATAGAACTACCCAGTATTGAAAGAAAGAAACAACGCAAAACTACAAAGAGACAATACCTTGGGGCAAAATACAAATATTATAAAAGATAACCTTTATTACACAATAATAAAACCACTAAAGTCTACTCCCTATTATGCCCTAAAAAATCCCTAGACAAAGCCTAATACCTAATACCAACAGCAGAGCTACCGCCCCGAAAAAGGACGACCCTGCACAGGAACCTACCCTAAATACCCTACACCGTCCCTTACTGTAACGAATGCTGGTAGTGGATCCGCTGGACCACCGCAAGCGATGGTGTAAGCCGTACCCGGGGCGGGGAATCTAAGTAGAACCCGATTTTCACCAGAGCCCGCCGCAAAGCGGGATGGACTTGCTGCGGCGGAGAGAACTACCAGGTCGCCCCACTGGCGTGACTTGCTTGCGGTGGCAGCCAAGGCAGTGCGCAGTACAGAAACGTGTGAGTAGGCGAAGTCGGGGACAAGCAAGAGGTCAAAGGCAGTGCGGCAACGTGTTTGTGGTCAAGACACAGGGCGAAAGGGTTCGGTACACGGAAGTCAGGCAAGGAGGCAGAAGAAGCTTTCTCTAAAGGCAGTACGGCACTAAAGATCCGGCAAAGGTGACCCGGAAGGAAGGAGGTTAAATAGGGTCACCTGCAGCCTAAACCAATAATGGGCGTACTGGCCCTTTAAATCCCCGAGAGCCGGCGCGCGCCTAAGGCGCGGGCATGCGCACACCGGAGGACGGGAGGACGCGGGAGCGCGGAGAGGTAAGGGGGAAGCCGGGACCCGACCAGCAGGACCGGCAGGGGCCGCCGGAACCCGACGGGTGGCAGCACGAGTGCGCCCGCAGCCCGGGCGAGGGGCTGCGAGACCACTCGTGACACTTACTACTATATCTCACTCAAAAAAAGACACCATAAAAAACAACCCACCAGCAAATTGTGAAGAGCAAATAATACCTCTTAAACTAACCCCAACGGAAAACTAAGAACAATAGTTCCCTGTCCCGACGCGTTTCTCCCACAGATATCGTGGGTTCATCAGGGAACAGTATATGTCAGATATCGCAAAGAGAAAAACTGGTGTGGTAAGTAGATAATAAAAATTACCACTATCTCAAAATAACGCCGACAAGTATGCGGCAATAGATAACAAGATGTACAATAAATAATGGTAGGAACAGTGTACAATATACATTATCACAGCAACGGATGACCAAAAAGATGCATGATAGGGTATAATAAAACAGGATAGTTTACTTCCCTTGTGAATGATGTGGGGAAAAATCCCGTAACAGATCACCTTCGTTGTGTGGGCTGGACCATGATGTAAGACGCCACTAACCCACAATGGATATGCTGCCTCTTAAGTATCCTCCCAAAGAAGCGCGCCAACATGAGACCACATGTGTGTAACGTTCCAGATTGTCCGTTTTCAATAAAGTACCCATATACAAAAAGCCGGCACTAACAAAGTAGAATTTTGGCTTCATAAAACATAAACTTGTCGTTATGTTTTAATACTTAAAACTACACTTTAGTTTTATGACCAACTTTGAAAACAATTTTTTTTTATTTTTCTGTTTACGGATCTGCATGAGGGCTTGTTTTTTGCAGGCTGAAAAGTAGCTGTTATTGGTACAATTTTTCAATACATGTGACATTTTGATCACTTTTTATTCAAATATTTTGGAGAGGTGAAGTAATAAAAAAAAACAAAAAAACAGAACACACAATTTTGGTATAGGGTGTAACGGGAACAGTAAGATGGCAGGCTTGGGGGCCTTATTGAGGCACCTGGCTGCCATGAGAACTTTGTCAACACCTCCCTATCGCATTGTAGGGGACAAGGTGGGGCAATTGGTGCTCCACTTCTCCATAACTAATGTTGACTGCGACATCTAAATAGTTAGCCAGCAGGAATCTGAGTTACTACTGATCCTGGTCAATGAAGGTAGGTGCCGCTAGTACCGTAACTAATAGCTGGCACCAGCTATGTATGGAGTGGGATTAGTGAGTGACTGACATCATAATGTAACTACGTCATATGTTGGGGAGGGGTTCATATGCAGGTGTACAGTGCTTAGTTACAGACAATAAAGAACAGTAAACCTACATAAAATATGCAAAAAGAGTTATGAAAACAAAAGAGAAAACATAAAAAAGTCCAATATTTAGGTTCCATTTAGTAGACTCCCTCGACTGCTCCCAAAGACATGGGCATAGAATGTACCCAACTCCAATTGGATTGGCTCCCAAAACTTGAGTCACCATAATGGAAAAAAACTATTACCTTTATATACTCCAACATGTAGGCGGGTTGGAGGGAGGATCTCCCTCCTTCCTGCGTTGGTCCATGAGAGGGCACTTCACTATTCTTGTCCCATTCCACATACTTCATTCCAACAGCATTCAGACATTACATAAAACAGAACCCCAACCCCATAGTGAAGAAATTACACTGACAAGCACCCTTTCATAATTCATACTCTGTCAAGATCTTATCAAATATTAACAAGCAAAATTTGATTATTATATGGATTCTTTTTTTTAATTGGGTAGTTGTTTTTTTTACATGTTTTTTTGAAGTCCCCCTATGAGTTCTAACATGTATAATAAATATCTATAGACAAAGTCATCTATCAATATCACAAAAAATTACTTTCCAACAGTCCATTTTTATAGAATCTTCAGAACACCATAATAATAGCAATAACAACCATACTGAAAAATCGACTTCCAAAAATGTATAAATATTTTAAAGATCAAAAGTATGTACCAACATTTGTCTTTCAGAATACAGTGAGCAATAACTTTGCTTTACTGTCTTTAAGGCCCGATTAACGTGCAGCAGTAGTTCCATTCGGAGAATCTGTTGTAGAGGTGGAACCGGATACGTTTTAAAACAGACACCAACGGCACCTGATGGGCTCCAATGACTACATTGGAGTCTATCTGGCTTCCATTAAGGTTTACTGTATCATTTTAACGAAGAAAATATAATAGCACAGCATGCTACAGTGTTTTTTCCTACACTCTTAAGAGAATCTGTGACAAGAGTGGTAATGAAGTAGGCTCCAGATAGATCCCCTAATGTTGTTATGAACATGGCCTTAATTACAGCAAGTGGTACATAATACCAAACATACTGACTGGTTCAATATGCTCCTACCAAGTGTGCATGAAAACACATGCTAACCAAAGTATCAAGATGATATATTTTGTATTATGAAACCACAATTAAAATGTTCTTAAAAAAACGTATATGATACATATCATTTAGAATGGGAAAGAGATGCCAGAATCCCCTAGAGAATATTAATAAGTAAAAAATACACAATTACAACTCTATCAAATACATCATGTCTGAAGTAAATATATACATAACTGGTAGTAAAACAATTCATACATGCGCAATAAATAACTTAATAAATACACCACAAATGTAAGTATGATATGTTATTGATACACAGTCGGGTCACATTATTATGACCACTTCCTACTTTTAATGTCACTTGATGAGCTGGCTGGGTGGTTATATACAGTAGGATGTGCAATAGGCGGTCTGCACCCATATCTCGCACCTGCACCCATAGAGTTGCAAGAAGGGAAGATTAATGTCTTTCAGTTCAAGGGTAGCAGTTTAGTGGAACAAGATGTTCTGTAGTCAGGACTGGGGGTTGCATTTCCCCTGTTACTGGGGTGAATGTATCTGCCCCATTTACAGAGAAAATCAGGGAAAAAACAGTTATATAAATATGCCCCCCTGAGTTCTTTTTCTGACCTTATGAAGGACATAATATGTAAAATAAATAAATCACTAAATACACAGAAAAAAAGCCCGGAACTCACCCTAACAACACTAAAACTTTATATCACCTATATATAAATGTACATGATGGAAAGTGACATGATTATATAACTTATTTTAGGACCACTTAATAAAAAAAAGTAAAAAATTTACAAGTCTGTTTTTCTCATTTTTATATATCATTCTTCATGACTTTAAAGAAAAAAAATGGAATGAAAAATAACACAAAAAAGCATTATAGCATTCAAACCTGTGTGTACTTAAGAAAATGAAAAAGTCTGGTCAGGAGAGGAATAAATCACCAAGGCTGGACAAGGATTAAAATGCAGTCTTGGCACAAAACCACCACCAGCCCATATACAATATCCACCTCCAAATTACCCCTTGGTTACGCACCTTGCTAGTTTCTAAAATAAACACTACAAACACAAGCAAGAAA
Organism: Phyllomedusa bahiana; assembly: GCA_025379985.1. NCBI lineage: Eukaryota > Metazoa > Chordata > Amphibia > Anura > Hylidae > Phyllomedusa > Phyllomedusa bahiana. The sequence goes on along the minus strand of JAODAL010006327.1, from coordinate 128,689 downwards.
GAAAAAGTGGCATTTGGAAACCCCTAATCGCACGGTCAGGGACAAACATGCACTCTATTTTACAACCAGGGACAAGTGTACGCTGCCACTACACAAGTGCTGATATAACCTACAGTATCACCATACAGAGAACCTATAGTGGTCAGATACCAGCTCAGGTCGCCATTACATGACAGCGAATACAGGACTGTTCCAACACAGAAGCAAAATAACCAATGAGATCCAGGACTCACAAGTGACATCTTCTCTGATAGGAGTCACTTACTTTTCCTTTTCTTCTCTATTCAGTACTGACCGCCATGATGACTTCTTCCAGCCAAGACTCAACTCTACAAAATTTACCACACAAACATCTTAGACTGCTCGCTTTTACAGCACCTCTTTACCTATTCCCACATCTGCACAAACTCCCCCTAGTGTCCCCAGATAGCTATAGGGGTTCTCATTTGTACACCTAGTTTTAATTTAGTTTTTCTGTCCCTATATAGTAGGTAGACACCCCCCTACTATAAAAAATCAGCCCTGGCACTAAGCCCCCAGCAGCCCACATACATTATCCGCTTACAAAATGTCCCTTGTTCTCGCACCTCGCCACTTTCTAAAAGAAACTACACTATAAAGCTGCTTTCACATGGAGCATTTTTGATGCGTTGTTTATGTGTTTTTGGTGCGTTTTTTTATGTGTTTTTGGTGCGGTTTTTATGTGTTTTTGGTGCGGTTTTGTGCAGAAAGGAGGAGCAGTTAATGCTGTACATTTCTGCACAAAAAAACGCATCAAAAATGCACCAAAAAAGCTCCGAGTGAAAGCCCCCCTAAACACAAGAAAGAAAGAAACAGTGGTGCAGAGAAACCCCTCGTCACAGAGTCAGGTGTGCACTTGCTTTACAATCCGGGACAAGCCCACACTGACACTACCCACACTGACACTACATAAGCACCAGCATAACCTACAACCAATCACATCACCAGTAGTCAGGTCACCATAACATGAATACAGCACTGATTCAACACAGAAGTAAAATGACCCCTGACATCAGGGACTCACAGGAGACGTCATCTCTAATGGGAGTTTTTCTCCTTCTCCTTTTCTTCTCCTTCTGGCCCAAACCTCCAGATTGTCTTCCCTGATGAGTCGTTCCCTTCCATTTCTTTCTCTGTCCAGTACAGTGTCTGCAGTGTCTTCTTCTAGTGGTCACTACTCGTCCCTGTAGAATTTACCACAATACATCTTAGACTCCTCTCTTTACCAGCACTTTCCTATCAATTCCCCAAACAGCGTATGTTAGACCCTAAAAACTAGAAATTAAAAAATGTCAGATAAGTGGCATGTAAATACGAAGACCCCCATTAGGTAGGTAGACAGGTAGCTGGGGCTGCCCCCAGTAACTAGCCGGGTAGCTGGAGCTGCCCCCAGTAACTAGCCAGGTAGCTGGGACTGTTCCCAGTAATCAGCCAGGTAGCTAGGGCTGCCCCCAGTAATCAGTCAGGTAGGGCCAGTAATTAGCCATGTAGGGCCAGTAATTAGCCAGGTAGGGCCAGGGGCAGTAATTAGCCAGCTAGGGCCAGTATGTAGGCAGGCAGGGCCAGTATGTAAGCAGGCAGGGCCAGTATGTAGCCAGGCAGGGCTAGTAGACAGGGTCACTTATAGGTAGGCAGGGCTGGTAAATAGGCAGACGGGGCTGGTATATAGCTAGACAGGGGCTGGTAAATAGGTAGACAGGGCTGGTAAATAGGTAGACAGGGCAGGTATATAGGCAGACAGGGCAGGTATATAGGCAGACGGGGCAGTATATAGGCAGACGGGGCAGTATATAGGCAGACGGGGCTGGTATATAGGCAGACGGGGCAGTATATAGCTAGACAGGGCTGGCATATAGCTAGACAGGGCTGGTATATAGCTAGACAGGGCAGTATATAGCTAGACAGGGCTGGTATATAGCTAGACAGTGCAGTCTATAGCTAGACAGGGAGGGGGTATAGCTAGACATGGCTGGTATATAGGCAGACAGGGCAGTATATAGCTAGACAGGGCTGGTATATAGCTAGACAGGGCAGTATATAGCTAGACAGGGCAGTATATAGGCAGACAGGGGCTGGTATATAGGCAGACAGGGGCTGGTATATAGCTAGACAGGGGCTGGTATATAGCTAGACAGGGGCTGGTATATAGGCAGACAGGGGCTGGTATATAGCTAGACAGGGGCTGGTATATAGGCAGACAGGGGCTGGTATATAGCTAGACAGGGGCTGGTATATAGGCAGACAGGGGCTGGTATATAGCTAGACAGGGACTGGTATATAGCTAGACAGGGGCTGGTATATAGCTAGACAGGGGCTGGTATATAGCTAGACAGGGGCTGGTATATAGCTAGACAGGGGCTGGTATATAGCTAGACAGGGGCTGGTATATAGGCAGACAGGGGCTGGTATATAGGCAGACAGGGGCTGGTATATAGGCAGACAGGGGCTGGTATATAGCTAGCCAGGGCTGGTAGTTTTAAAAAAATAAATAAAACCAATACTTATCTGAGGTCTCTGCTTCCTCTTCTGTCTTCCCTGGAGGCCGCCGGCAGCAGTGTGCGGGACGCGGAGCGGGCGCGCGATGACGTCATCACATCGCGCGCCTGCCCCGCGGCCTCCTGGGAGCTGAACAGACGGGATCAGTAGATCCCGGCTGTTCAGCCTCGGCTGCTGCTTGCACCGCGCGGTGCAGGCGGCGGCCGTGATGGCTGCATGGCTGGGTCGGTGACCCGGCCGTGCAGCCGTCTGGCGAGGGGGGCCTATCGGCCCCCTGCCACAGGGGTCCGGTCGCTGATGCGACCATTGCGGCCCCTGTTGTGCGCCACAGAACGGCGCGGGGACTCGGGGCCCGCCGGGGGGAAACACTGGTCCCCTCGGCGGGCGATCCGAGCCGGCCCTGCGGCCCGGACCCCAGCGGCCCGCCGGGCAAATGCCCGGCTTGCCCTATGGGCAGTCCGGGCCTGGGCACCCCTAATAGGAAGGTAGGTATATAGGCCCCCAGTATGTAGGTAGTTATATAGCCTGACCAGTAGGTAGCTACCAGCAAGTAGGTAGTTACATAGGCCCCTAAATAGGTAGGCAGGTAAAAAAGCCCTTCATTAATTAGGTAGGTACATAGTTCTTCCCATTAATTACATAAGTAGGTATATAAACCCCCTAGTAGGTAGGCAGTTACATAGGCCACTCGTTAGGTAAGTAGGTAGTTACATAACCCCCCATTAAGTAGATAAGTAGTTATATAGGTCCCTAAGTAGATAGATATGTATATAGATCCTCCCAAAGGTAGGAAGGTATATAACCGCCTCAGTAGGGAGGAATATAGGGCCCATCAGTAGGACCGCCTCTGTAGGTACATAGGTATAAAGGGCCCCTATTGAACATGAAGTAAAATTTACCTCTCACTGTTCCCCTGCCAAGCAGCTCTGTCCTAGGGCTTGTACCCGGCACAAGGGCATTACATTATGCTGCCTGCGTCAAGTAGTAGTTGGTGGGGCAGGGAGCACACGGCTCCATGCCCCGCCACAGTTGTCAACTGTATGCATGTTCCGAGGACACACATACAGCTGAATACATGCCCTGGAAATAAGTACCCACCAGGGCATTCACTGGCCCGGTACCTGACAGCCCAATAGGAATCTGCCCGGTTCAGCAGACAGTCCAGGCCTATAAACCACCCAGTCAGCAACTGGTTCAACTACGCAGTTTGTGAACTGTTCGTGTGCTGCTGTGGTGAAAGTGTATCATGAGTGGACAAATGGCAGCACGGCAAATAAGTGAGGTGGAAAATGTGGAGCACCACATGCCATAGATATGGTTACAAAGGTAAACACTTTGTAGGTCTATGTTATTTTTTTGTTCGCTTTGGGATTTGCCCGTTTTTGTTGGTGTATGGTTCGATATACTGCAGATTCAATCAGTGCAGCTGTGTACTTAATTCTGACTAATTAGTTAGTAAGCTCTTCAGCTTACACTGTACTGTTCCATACATCTGTTACACATTAGAGCTGTACATAATATTAACAACGATAAAAGCAACATTTGTTTTACAGCTTTTGTACCATCTGATCCTACTAATAATCCTATAGCCGTGGATCCAAAACGATGTTATGGCAGCAAGCAAGAAAGGTCTGCGTGTTACTCACAGCTACTAAATTAGTGATGAGACCATCAGGGCCGCTGATACTACTCCAATGGTTGGTGATGGAAAAACGATGCCCAGGACTCCAACAACATGTTGCACAACTGACCCTTCACCCTCACGAATAAAAATAAAAAAAGCCAAAGCCTAGACATGTCGCAACACGCCAACGTTGGTTATTTGGCGTATGTGTCTTCCGATTGTGTAGTGCACTCCAAGTGTACGGTGGTTGTCGGCGCATTGTACGCCATCTTTTGTGTGGCTGTATGTGCCTTTTTTAGCCACACGTGTGCGCCACATTCGTATGGGGCTTACATTTTCAGCTGTTTTCTATGTTTGATTGGCGCATAGCGGTATTTTGTTGTGCGTGAGTGTGCGCCTTTTTTGCTGGCTGGTGGCGTCAGATTTGCATTGTCCGAACTTTCGTCATTCGTAGACGACAAAAGTTCAGCGCATTGATGTGTGCGAAAATGTGAGCACATAACCTGGTACTTTGCAAATGCGCCCCCTTTTTATTTATTGCTCCAGGGTTCATTGCAGAACGTCGTCCTGTACTTATTTCTGGCTGCTGGTTGAAGTTGTAGATCGTGCGCTCTGATGTAGAATGTTGCTCCCAACTCTGCTCAAATGCCAAATGCGCCTAATTTACGAATGCTCCCCAAAAGCCAATATCAAAAATACGGAGGGAGCCAGAAAGGGCACACAAGCATGCGCCCCAATCCATACATGCGCCGCAAGGACGTCATCTGCTCCAAACAATAGCTACGCGCCGTTAACAAATGCGTAGAACTAACGAATGTGCCTAATTTTGAAGTATACAAGCTGGAGCGCCCAAACAGGCGCCCCAAACAACATACTCGCCGAAAAAGGCGCAACGCCTAAAACGTTCCAACAGACGCAAATACAACCACTTTACAAAACAAGTGCAGAGCAAATTAGGAAACACATTTACACATACTTTATGCCGCATCCAAACTGGTGTACAGATGCCACTTTTGGGACATGTCGCCCTTATACTTTTCTTATACCCATGTGGTTGCATATCTAGATTTACCATTCACAACTTTAGGAAAGCTGGGTGACAACCTCTGAAAGAGTTGTATTGGTATTCATTATGATATTTACCCAGCTTTCCAAGAAACAGATATAAATAAGAAACAGCTTAACAAAAATGTTTCCAACTTCACAAGGAAATATTTACTGGGGATAGGGGTAAATCACATTCTAAGACTGATGATCATGAACTTTCCTGACCGATACCTCCCCAACATTCTCCAGACATAAAATAATCTGTTGGAAGAAAACAGACCTTTTCTATTGATTTAACAGCAATGAGATGTGGAAATCATGAGAGATAAGTCTTTCTGTTACCGCATTTGAATGAAATAATTCATTTGCTGCTACTGCAGCCGGTTACCATAGAGTCGTCTCTATGATGATCACTCATCGTTATATGAAGCGTTAAGAACATTGCTCACAGGTTCTAGACGTCACACTATCGGCGTCTCAGCTGATATTAAATCTTAAAAGCCAAACTATCTATGCGATGACTTACGTTCTTGTCACTGATTTGTCTTATGGGTCATATAAGTAAAATGTATTATGGCTCGCAAGGGTGCCCTCTGGCACCCTGATCAAATTTTAATAAGAGAGACCTGCTGATATGGTACAAAATAGAAACTGGTAATGGGTGAGGGTCCAAATGCTCCGGCTCAGGGGCGTAACTACCAGGGTAGCAGACATAGCAGCTGCTACAGGGAATGATCCAGGGCCGGGACGATGGACAGGCAAAGGTAGGCAACCGCCTAGGGCGTCACTTCATCCCTGATGGAAAAGGGGGCACAAGGAGGCATGGAGTGGGCTGAAATTTCTATTTGGGGAGTGCTTTGTACTTTATTTGCCTAGAGCACCAAAATACCTTGTCCCAGCCCTGGCCTGGTCCGTTGGGGGGCTCGGGACCAGTGGCAGAGGCTAGTTCTTTTGCCACCCCGGTAGTTCCACTCCTGTGCCCGCCGGCAATGAACATAACCATTCACTGCCGGCGGGGCCGAGTTGTGGGGCCCTGCACATCCTGCCTCTGAACACCCGGCGCTCTGCTCTGCTATTCTCCCTGACAGGCTTAAGGCCTCAGGCCTCAAGCCTACCAGACGCTGTCCCACAGTGCTGACGAAGGCGGCACGATGACGTCAAAGAGTACCCGGGAGTGCCTCATATCGTGAGAGAGGAAAGTAAGCTATTTCTTATTTTTTTAACATTAATAAAGCCTGTCTAAGCTCTGCCTACCTATATGGGGCCCCTATAGTTCCCTAAACCCTGCCTACCTACCTATATGGCCCCTATAACCCCCTAAACCCTACCTACCTATCTATATGGCCCCTATTACCCCCCTAAACCCTGCTTACCTACCTATATGGCCCCTATTACCCCCCTAAACCCTGCTTACCTACCTATATGGCTCCTATAATTGCCCTGACCCCTGCCCACCTACCTGTATGGCCCCTATAACCCTCATAAACCCTGCCTACCTACCTATATGGTCCCTAAAAACCCCCTAAACCCTCGCCACCTACCTATATGGCCTCTATAACACCCCTAAACCCTGCCTACATACCTATATGGCCCCTGTAACCACCCTAAACCATGCCTATCTATCTATATGGCCCCCTATAGGTACGTAAATGCTGCCTGCCTACCTATATGGCCCCTATAATCCCCCTAAACCCTGCCTACCTATATGGGGCTGCTATAGCTACCTACCTATCTAGCTAGCTACCTGGCGCCCACCTACAGTCTACCTGTGGCCCGCCTACTTAGCTACCTGGGGCATACCTACAGCCTACCTACCTACCTGGGGGCTGTCTACCTAATTGAGACCTGCCTATCTACTGCTTACCTACCTAGAACCAATCTACCTACCTACTTGGGGCCTAACTACTGCCTACCTAGAGCATAACAACGTATCTAAGGGGGGTCTACCTAGTAATATGATTAGTAGGGCTACAGGCCATAGCTGTAACACAATCCCCAGGGAGTTCGGGAGAAGTTGTCATGGCAGCCTGGACCCAAAGCAGAACAAAAAGAAAAGTCACGACTTTGTCCAGAAAACGTCACCTATGACATTCACAAGTGACATCTGCCCTATAATCACCCCTTAAATAAGTCTCAGAGGCTGTGTTACACTGGTATTTACAACTATATTGTCTCTGTATTGTGGTAATATACAGTCTGTAGAGGCTTTGTACACTGGTGTCTACCACTGTATGGTCACTGCAGAGGCAGAACTTGAAGCTGCGGGGTCCTAGTGCAAAAAGTGGAATGGGCCCTCCCAGCTACCCTATGCCACTTACAATGCTGGTATCTCCTTATGTGGCAGGAGGGCTTTTGGGACAATAAGGGCAATGCACTCCTAGTATTAAGCAAAACACTGTATCCTTTATTAGGCTTCTTCCTGAGCCACACACTTGTAAAAATATACAGAGTATCAAAACGACATATGAAAGATAAAAAAGAGCACTTGCGGAGCCCCGAAACGTCGCATCTAGTTGCAAGCACCTGACATGCCGTTACAGGACTGAAAACTTACTCTGCTATGAGCTTTGTCTAAGCCTTATGGACATTACACTACAAGGATACTCCTGAATTGGAGACCATAACAAAACCGCAAGTGCTCTTTTTTATCTTTCATATGTCGTTTTGATAACCCCTTTTATTTTTTTACAAGTGTGTGGCTCAGGAAGAAGCCTAATAAAGGATACAGGTTTTGCTTAATACTAGGAGTGCATTGCCCTTATTGCTGATAGTGACAGGCTTAGAAGGAGCCTGTATTGCACTCTACCTGCACACGGTTTCTATTTCCAAAAAGTCCCAAGTATCGTGTGGATTGAGGATGGCTTTTGGGCCCCCTAAGGCTGCAGGGCCCGGTAGCGACTGCTACCTCTGCACCCCCTATAGCTACGCCCCTGGTTCCAGCATCATCTCCTTGTCCAATGCTGATAAGGGATTCATCACTGAATATCACCTTCATCCAATTCTCCATTCTCCATGACTACTACTTTTTTTAGCAATTTCACCTTTTTCCTTCAGTTAAGGTGTCAGTGTTGGTTTTCTTTTGACTTTTCTATTCTATGGATTTTCTGTAAATCATATTTCTTTTAGCTGACTTCTTACAGTTCTTGTTACAAATATTGACTCCTGTTTGAGTTGTTGTACATTTTCCATTTTCAGGTCAAATTTTTTTAAGTTTTCTATCGTGACTCTTTGACATCCTCGGTATAACTGTACGTTTTCCTTTACAACTTTCCCATTTTGTGTCTACTTGTGTCAAATTTTACACACAGATGAATGGGAATAACCATAATCTTTTGCTCCACTCCATGTTGGATATCCATCTTAAAGAAGATTTATGATCCTTTCCATTGTTTCAGCTGACACCTCTTTTGTTAAAGCCATGTTTTCTGCCAATTAGCCAAGCAAAAGCATGAAAGGTTTTGCAAGGCGAGCTAATTTTTTTGGAACACTATCCCAGCCGTAACACAACTATTGATATTCATGGCTATGAATGAAATTTCATGTGATTGGTTAAATTAAAGCAAATAATGGAAATCTTTTAAAGTAAACCCCCGGGGGATTGGAACAAAACCTCCCTAGGAAACCAATTTAAAATTTGTTTCACAATGCAAACAGTAAAACCCAAAAAGATTTTGTGCAAAAAAAATTATTTTGTGTGAAACTACACTTTGTAGTGATTATGGGTTTTTTTTCAGCAATTGTAGTGTGTGAGAAACACGTACCACAGTGACAGCATCGTTGAGCAGTGATTCTCCAAATACTATGATAAATAGGGTCTCATTGACATGAACCTCTTCAAACACAGCTAGCACAGCGACGGGGTCAACGGCTGAAATAAGGCTTCCGAACAGCAAGAAATCCATCAAACCAGCCTCCACCTGGGGATCTGCAGAGAAATCAATGCTTCATAATTATTACTTTAAAGTAAAGATACAAATACAAAAAACAATATGAAATAACTCAAAATTAGTACAAACTTGTAAAGCTAAATATTAAAGCCACTAAACGTTTGTGCAGTGAAATTAAATTGTCATGAACACCCTATGAGAACCTTCTAGACTGCTCTAATTGCCTGCCACCTAGGAAGAGCAACTAATTATAGAACTATCAATTAAGTCAGAATGATCAAGACACATCGACCTCAGTCTTTGGATGAGGTAAAGATGTTCACACTACTTCAGACACACTATAGTATAGTAACTAGAAAAATGGGTGGTACCAATTTATCCACCTTTAAAAATATTGTCATCCATCTTTGCCAAAGCCCTGAAGAGCCTAGTTAGTTAAAATATGGTAGAAAGCATTAATTACTGCATAACTAGCAGAACTAACCATTCTTGTGATACTACTGGCTGTCCCCCAGTCAGAAACAGTTACACTAGAAAAAAAGTCTGAGGAATTTGACAGATGAGGGATAATAACAATACATACACTCCCCCCGGCCACTTTATTAGGTACACCACGTAACGGGTTGGCCCCCTTTTGCCTTCAAAACTGCCTCAATTTTTGTGGCAAAGTTTCCCACAAGGGTTGCAACAATGTCAATTGGACCAAGGGCCCAAAGATGCCAAAAAATACCCCCCACACCATAAAACAACCCCCACCAGCCTGAAACCTTGTAAAAGGCGGATGGACCAGCTTTCATTTGTTGATTAAAAATTCTGACCCTACCATAAAATGTCGCAGCAGAAACGAGACCATCAGACCAGAAACTTTTTTTCCAATCTTCTACTGTCCAATTTCGTGAGTTTGGGCAAATTGGCCCAGTTTCCTTTTTTTAGCGAAAGGGTGGACCCGGGGGTGGTCTTCTGCTGCTGAGCCCCTCTGCCCCAAAGTTCGCCCTACTGTCGTTCAGAGATCTCTTTGCCACCTTTTGGTTGTAACGGGGGCATTTGATCATGTTGCCTTTCTATCAGCTCGAACCCCTGCCCTTCTCCTTTGACCTCTGGCATCAACAAGGCATTTCCGAAGGACTGCCGCTCACGGGTTTTTTCTTTTTTGGACCATTCTCTGTAAACCTTTGAGAGGTTGTGCGTGAAAATCCCCGGAATCAGCAGTTTTTGAAAAACTCAAACCCCCTTCTGGACCCAACAACCTGCCCTTCAAAGCACTCAAAACACCTTTCTTCCCCCAAAGAGCCCCTTTGAACTGCAGGGGAATTGTCTTGCCATGCTACATGCCCAAATGCACTGATTGCCGCCCTGTGGATTGGTGATTAGAAATTAAGTGTTGAACGAGCAGTGGGCAGGGGTACCAAAAAGTGGGGCCGGGGAGTGTATTTTTTTATATAAAATTTATATATTATTATATAAAATATTTTTTATAATATATATATATAATATATATATATATATAATAATTATAATATATATATAAAACTTTTATATCATAAAAAAAACTAGATATCAATGGTGTTATAAATTTTAACTAAATAGATACAAACGGGGGGGTTCCCCTTTTATTTCAGAAACGAAAGGGAAAATTCCATATGTGAATACACATCAAGTAACGGGTGAGGGGGCCCATCTTTTAGGCTGTGCCCAGAACATGGCCCCATCTTGATCCAGGCAATTTTTTTCCAATAAAAGGTGGTCATGAAACACCCCAAAAGAAGACCGTCACGGACGCCCCTGCCCCACTGCCCGGGGTCCCAGGCCGCCCTGCCCTACCCGAGCGGCCCCCGTCCCGCATGTCGGGTTCGGGTCCGCTCACCTCCCCGTCGCTTCCTTACCCGCCGGGGCTCCTGCTATCGTCCCCTCTCCCGGCGCGTGACTCCCGCCCCTAGGACCGCGCCGGCATTTTTAATTTAAAGGGGCAGTGCCCGGGTAATTGGTCATTGCCGGGCACTGCTCCAATTTTAGTCCGGCCCTTCCTGCCGGCCTTCCCGGATTTTTTGTGTATATTCCCCCGGGGTGAAAGTTTTCTATGGTTCCTTTTTGCCTTACGGTACCGACCCCCTGCTTACTATATCGACCACAACCCTTCCCGCCCCCCTGACCTCCTGTTTGTCTCCCGTCACAAACCAGGCCCCCTTTTCCTGACCCCTCCTTCCCCACGACTACACCCTGCCTGCCGATCCGTACCTCATTACCCTTGGCCGCCACCGCAGGCAACCCCGCCAGTGGAAGTGACCGGGTGGCCCCCTCCCGCCGCAGCAAGCCCACCTGTTTGCGGGGGTTTGGGGGTGGCTTACGCCACCCGGCGGGTCCAGGGATCCACCTCCTGACCGTTAATGGGATCCGCCATGGATCCCGCCAAGGTGCCGTTACCCAGCCGGGGATCTGACACCGTTGTGCCCCCATCACAGCAATTTGGTCAACAGGCGCAGCAATTTACCCAGCTACCACCATGTTGCAGCAACTCGTCCCCCCGTCCAGCACAGCAACCTTCCACCCTCCAGGTTGTTCCACCTTACGGTTCCTGTGACTTGAGGGGGCCAGCTTCCTGTCCCCCCCTCTAAATTCGACGGGACCCGAAACCCCCTGCGGGGGTTTTCATCACCCAAGTCTAGCACGTGGAGCTATGGCTGATCATTTTCCCTGTCGAACGTGCAAGGGCTTTCCCTGGTCACCTCCTTTCCGGGAAGGGCCCTTGGCATGGGCTACACCCCTATGGGACAAAACGACCCATGACGGGGTCTACATCTTTCCTCATAGTTCCGCATGGTTCAGGAACCACCCATGCATCCCCGCTGAACACCCCCTCCTAAACCTACCCGGGGGGACCTCCTGTAGGAGAAACCGGGGTACAGTTCCGTTCTCGGGCCTCAGAACGTCGGGAAAAGGCCCCCTGGGGTCCCCTTCAAGAAAGGGCTCTCAAGCCGAGTAAAGAAACTCTTGGCACTAAGACCTCCCTTTTCCCTCATAAACCTGATCCTTTAGCGACCCCACGTTTACCTTCTTTTAAGGGGGGGGAGGATTTTCAAAAAAACCCAGTCACCCAACCCGCCGGTTTCCTCGCCTGGAAACCGGTTTACAGGGGCCCCCTGCGCCACGCCCCCAACACCCATCGACGACCCATGCAGATTGATGGGGCTCCCTTTCGACAAGATTTTGGCCCCCACGTCGGCAAAGAACTTGTGCCTCTACTGGCAGCCCAGAGCTTTTTTCGAAAAATTGCCCCAAGCTCCCAAGCCTGGGGGAAACCCCCACCTAGGATTTTGGGGGGAGAGGCATTCCTGGGAAACCCCCCCCTCCACCCTGTTGATGCCATGCAGGTCGGGCAAGACGGTATCAGTTCCAAGTTTTGGGTTTTTCTGGACTCGGGCTCTGCTGGAACTTTTCATCCACCAGGCTCTATAAAGCAATCGCTCCAGGGGTACACTGGAACCCTTTGTCACTCATCCCACGGGAGCAATTAGCACACCATCCATTTGGTCACCAAGCCCCTGTCCCCCACGGGGGCCTGCATAAAAGGAGATCTCCTTCTTTTTTTTGCCTCGCTCCTCGTGAGATCCCCTTGGGAACCCCATGGCTGGGGCTCCACTCTCCTACCCCGGACTGAAGGGATCTTGGGGGCCCCAACTGTGGGGGGCTTTTTTGGTGCACCCGCCCGGGCTTTCCTTTCTTTTCCTCAGCCCTTCGGGACCTTGCCCGGGCGCCGCCCAAACCGGAGAAAACCCGATGTTTCTCGGGAAGACAACCGAGACCTCCCCGCACTCCATAAACATTGCCCGATCGCTTACTCCCCGGGTACCAGTCCTCCTCGGGCCAGTCTCCCCCACTGTCGGTTCCCGAGCCCAAGCCATGTCCGAGTACACCAGGAATCTCCGGGGGGTTCATCCAAAAAACCTCGTCTCCCCTGGTGCGGGTTTCTTTTTCATGAAGAAGGACGGGGCCTGCGGCCCCAGCAAAACACCGGGGGTTGAACAAAATAAAGGTAAAAAACCTTTCCATTGCCGCTGATCACAAATTTTTTTTACGCCCCAGGCACAAATTTTCTCCAATTGGATTTGAAGGGGGCCCACAAATTGGTCCGAAAACCCAAGGCGATGAAGGAAGACCCTTCAACACCAGGGGTGGGCAAATTTTTGGGACCTGTTTTTTGCCCTTCGGGCTTTCAATCGCCTGCCGTCTTTAGGAGCTCGTGAAAGTCTTCAGGGGCCCCCCCCTCACCTTCGTGGGGGCACCTTTTTGACATCTGGGTACTCTCCCGACCTCGAAACCCCCCGCAGCCATTTTCGTCAAGTACTGAGGGGTCTCCGGAAACCATTTTTATCCCAAACTGGAAATGCCTCTTCCATCGCCCGCCTCCCTTTCTGGGTCTCATCCTGACCAAGGCCTACGGATGGGCCCAGCAAAAATTCGCTGTGTTGCATGGCCCGCCCAGTCGGCCTACGGCTACCAGCCTTCTTGGGGTTTTCCAACACTACGCTATTCATCCCTCACTTCTCACGCTGGGGGCTCCGATAGGGGTCTCACCAAAACAACCAATCCACCACCTGGGCCCTCGAGGCCCAAGAGAGTTTTTTTTTCCAAGTCCGCCTTCCTACGGGATCAATCCTCACCCCGGGGTCCCCGAAACCCTTCACACGGGGGTGGAGCCTACTGTGGGAGCCAAACCCTTCTTACCAAAAGGGCCACGGGGAAGACGGGAAGTCGGCTTCTTCTCCAAGACTTTTTCATCGGGCCCGGGGGAATTACACATTTCACCGGAGCTACTACCAAAAATTGGCTCTGGGGGAGGGGTTTTCGCTGAGGGCGCCCGTTTTTTCCCTCCACTATCGGACCCCAAGAACCTCCAATACTTAACGGGCCAGCGACTTAAACCACCCCCGGCCAGGTGGGCGCTTTCTTCTCCCGGTTCATTTCCAATCCACTCAGGGCCCCTGGAAGAAGTGAGAGCGAGTGGTGGGTGAAATACCCCTCCCAAAAACATAATTCCCCAAAAGTCACTCCGGGGGCCCCCCCAGTGGACCTCCGGGGGTCCCTCCTGGAAAACTTATGTGCGCCCCGCTCTCCGCAACTAATTTAAAATGGGGACATTTCTCATTGGTGGCTGGGCACCCCCGGGGCCCGAAAAAACCCTTTCCCCCTATATCCCGGTTCATTGGTGGCCAGATTTTAAAAGGCGTTAAGACTTCGTTTCTCTTTTTTCCCGGGGCCCGCAACAAAACCCCGCACAAGCCCGGGATCACTTCCCCCCACTTCCCCTCCCCACCCCAAACCCCGGACAAACAATTTTAGGACTTTATAACGGGCCTTCCTCCTTTGCTGGAACACCCTTTTTTGGGTGATTACGGGTCGCTTTTCCCAAAAAGGGCCCTTTTGTCCCGTTGCCAGGGGTGCCATTGTCCCCCGCCTGGGGTGAGCTTTTTCCCCCATGTGTTTTTGTCGCATGGACCCCCCAAAAATTCTCGACCGGGGATTAAAATTTTTCTCCAGGTTTTTGGGGAGCCCTGTGCAAACCCAAATTTAGTGAAACCGACTTCTCTTTCCGCCACCACCCGAGACAACGCCGGGGGAGAGGGGCAACCAAGATTTTTACCCAAACATTGGTCCAATTTACTGCCATGGGGGGGAGTTCTCTTTTAAAACCCCTGAGTCCAGTCCGCGGGGCCCCCCCACATCGTGAAAGGCCTCACCCTGCCCCCCTTCCCTCTGCAACCTCCTCAGGTCCCCGGGGGACGCACTGGGTTTAAGACAAAGGGCCCCGGGCCCCCGACCCTCATCGTGCTCCGGCTCCGAGCCAGAAGACCCAACGAAAAAAAAAAAATCCCCCCCCGGTTTTCTCCCCAAAGGGGGACAAGGTGGGTCTCTCTGATAGTCTGCCTTAAATGCCTTCCCACAAACGGGACCCCCCGTTTCCGGGGCCCTTTGAGGTCATCAGCCGCATCAACCTGGCATACAAACTCCGGCTCCCCCCACATGAAAATCCCCAATTCGTTTTAGCTCCTTCTGAAACCCCTACCTTAATTTTTTTCCCAAAGGCTGTTCCTCCCCGCTGTGCTGAGGCCCCAATGTCCCGCGAGGTCAAAGAGATTTTTGGGGATAGAAACTAGGGAACGCATACTTTCCTGGTGGACTGGAAGGGGGCGGCCCCGAAAGATCTTTGGGGCCGAGGGAGAATATCCTGAACCCAGCCATCCAAGGGTTTTCCCAACCAGTAAGAGAGGGGGGGCCCCAAAAGGGGGTGCACAAGGGGGGGGTACTTTTACGGAGCCCCGCGCCACTGCCCGAGCAGGCCCCCCGGGTCCTACACCGAGCGGGGCCCCGTCCCCCATTCGGGGGTTGGGGTCCTTCACCTCCCCCTCCCCCCGGCTTCCTTTCCCCCGCCTCGCTATCTGTCTCAGTCTCCCGGCCGTGGCCCGCCCCCAGGGGGGGCCCCGCCGGCAGTTTTTAATAAAAACATGCGCCGGGAATTTGGGCATTGCCGGGACTCTCCTATTTAAGTCCGCCTCTTCCTGCCGCCTTCGCCGCATCCTTGGTGTATATTCCCATGGTGAAAGCTTCTAGTGTGTTTCTGTCTTGCCTTACCATGTACCGACCGTCTGCTTACGTATATCGACCACGAACCTTGCCGCCTGCCCTGACCTCCTGCTTGTCTACCGTCTACGAACCAGAGCCGCCTGTCCTGACCTCCTGCCTGTCCACGACTACGAGCCTGCCTGCCGATCCTGTACCTCGTTACCCTTGGCCGCCACCGCAGGCAAGCCCCGCCAGTGGTAGTGACCTGGTGGACTCCCGCCGCAGCAAGACCATCCCGCTTTGCGGCAGGCTCTGGTGAATACCAGGACCCACTTAGATTCCACTCCCTGTTGTGGGCTTACGCCATCGCCTGCGGTGGTCCAGTGCATCCACCTCCTGACCATTACAAGACCCAAATTGACTCAAAAATCAATTGCAGCAATCAGATCTGCAATATCTCTTGTGGTTCAAAAGTTATCAGCACAGAAAGTTCTCATGCGGGTTCATAATAATTGGATCCAACGCCTCCAGCTCTATGTTAAGCTCCAAAGTTAATACATTGAACATGTCAAATAGCCTGTTGCTGCAACCTTCTGTGCTGATAACTTTTGAAACACAAGAGATATTGCGAATCTTGTCTTATTTGATATGCTACACCACCACCTTCCCATTTGAAAATATTGCCCTTGATCCAAAATGGCGGTTTTCAAGATGGAGGCCATGTTCTAGACAAAGCCTAAAAGATAGGCTCCCTCACCAATTTCTTGCTGGGGTATTCAAATATGCCATTTTCCCTTTCATTTTTCAAATAAAAAGGGTGTCCTGGAGGATACCCACACACACATGAGGAGAACATACAAACTCTTTGCAGATGCTGACCCCCAGCCAGCCTGCAAGGTAACAGTGCTAACCACTTTAAACACTATTCTGCCCTGTGCTTATATGTATATACATACGTGCATGCATAAATTGTACTATATATATATATATATATATATATATATACACCACACACCAAAATATATATGTATATACTACTACCTACTTATTATTCTGACAATAGCAGTGTTGTGTTGTATATATATATATATATATATTATATTTTATATATATATATATATATATATATATATGACGCTCTGCTATTGTCAGGAAATAATAAGTAGGCAGTAGAGATCGTGTGACACATTCACAAACATTGCATCTGTTTCTTCTATAATTGAGCTTCAGAGACATCGCATGTGTCATGTGACCAGTTCTCGTGACGTCAATCTTCTTCATCAGGTCTTGAGATCAATCATGGGCCCTGCTGAGGTCTTTTTAATGTCAGGGTATTGTATTTTTAGCTTTCTATTATTTATGTATGTATATATTCATTCACTTTAAACCAGAACTGCTAAGTGTAAATCAACAATATCTCTATTGTCCCTATTGTCTCTATTGTCTGAAGTTGTCCCTGACTGATTTTATTGTAAAGAATAGACAGTGTATGTATTAAAAAGAATCTATCACCATTGTTCCCTTCTCAGAGTTGTTTTTCTCCTCAAGAAAATGCTGGAGTGCTGTACATCCCCATATTAATTCCTGAAGCCAGGACTCCGAGAGGAGTTTACTTGTGCAGCATCTGAGCTAATTTCAGGAGAATTAGGTTGGGTTCACACACAGCCAGAGCTGTGAAGTCGGAGTCGTGGAGTCGGTGCCCATTTTGCTGGAGTCGGAGTCGTTATAAAATGGACCGACTCAGACTCCCAAAATATATAATAAATTGGTAGAGTCATTTCAATGCAGTGCAAGAGCAAAAGGAATTGGGTCTTTCCAGTGCTACTGCTCCCATATCTTCAGCCTCAGATGAAGAGTGTAATTTTGAAATGTATTTGGATAACATGAAGCAGTCAAAGTGTTGCCGCAGGGGAAAAGATTCCCCTCCTATAGCAAACAGATTGACCAGGTTTCAGCAAAATTTTTCACCTGCTTACAAAGAAGTAGAAGAGTTCAACCATTCGTCAAAACGGACTGTGCCTGAGGCAATTCCTTTATACCCTGACATTGTTAGATAGGTTAGCCACGTGGTCACCGCTTTGCCACCAACCCAAGTTACTGTGGAGTGGCCGTTCTCTAGCCTGGAAATAATGAGATCAGATGTGAGGTCATCTATGAAGGATCTGATGGATGAGATACTATTTCTCAGAACAAATTCATAGAATCCACAAATGTTATTTGGTATAATTTTGTTGAAAACTGTTTTTTTCCTGCTTATGCAGATTCTTGTAACTGCATTGTTACTGTTTTGCTCCAGGTGGTGGGACAATCTTTTTCTTCTTCAGATTTATCACAGTGGCTCATGTATGATACGTTTAAATACTTTAGTCTAACTTTATACCTTTATACTACTGATCTGTTTTTTTAGTTTGGGCCAATTTGGGTGTATTTTTGCCACACAATGTCACCCCTTTACATGAAGCCACTGCTCCTTTGTTGGATGTAATATAAAACTGCCTAAACAGTAACTAAGACACATAGGGCCACATGTATGAGAACTGTCTAGGTCTAAAATTCACTTTGTTGCCCATAGCAACCTATCAGAGCGCCCCTCTCATTTTTCCAGAGCACTATATGACATGAGAGGGAGGCGCTCTGATTGGTTGCTATGGGCAACAAAGTGATTTTTAGACCTAGACACTCTTCATACATGTGGCCCATAATATATATGTAGCGAGACATTTATGATAGTGTTATAGCACTAATTTGGCCAGAATTCCGGCGCAATTGCCATAATAAACGTGCTCCAATGTATATTAAACATTGCAGAACTTACTATACAGCAACCTTTGAAATGAAGGGGTCCTAGTCCATAGTTTAAATTCAAGAAGTGGCCACACCAAAATAAGAGAGTGTTATTGAAAGCTCACTCCCAATTATCTCGATATAAAAAAGCTGCAAATTGCTATTTGTCCAGGAACCCGTCATTTTTCAAATGATTGGCATACATTTTTATAAACTTCACTCTGATATTCTACAACTTTAGGTTTCAAACTCCTTTTAAGATAATGGACTTTTCTACTTACCCATTAGCCCCAACAGCTTGACACCCCACAGGGCTATTCCAGTAGCGAAGGTATTCCAAACTGTTCCAACCACAGCGTACATAAGAATGGCACCAATATTATCGAAGAAGAGACGACTGGGCATGAAGTAGCCAGAGTCCAAAACTATTGGGGGAAGCAGGAAGAGGAAGAACATACTAGGCTCCAACTGGAATTCAGCCCTTTGGGCTATGGCCAAGACAATCCCTCCAAGGGCCAGTCCCAGGATGATCAGTAAGCAGCTTTCAGGAACTACGGTGGTCACCTTCCTGGACAAATGGAACACTGCACAAGTAATAGAGATACATTAGTGATGACCTCCTCAACCAACAGCCACAGCCATCCAATAATGATTACTCCATATCATGCAACTTAATCTGCAGAGCTGTATAAAAACCATCATAATATACAAGTATATGTACTCCCATTTTAATCTCGTTTGGAGAAAGTGTCGGATAGGGGTGACTAGGACCCACAGGTGGAGTGGATTCTAGGGTCCATCAGTTGAGCTGTTTCTGGGCCCACCTGTGGAGTTTATTTCAGGAGGCCCACCCTACAGTTACTGTAAATGACTGTACCTGCTTCCTATGCTCTGCCTCTTGCTTTTTGAATCTTTCTCTAGTCTTTTTTTGCATCATCTGAGGATGTATATGCAGTTAAAAAACAACTCCAGGTCCTAGATGCCCTGGGACCCACCAGGCGTCTCCCCTATTCTCCTGTGGGCCAGTCCGAGCCTGATTGGAGCTTACAATCACATTTACTTATTTTGCACAAATAAGTCACAAATGTCCGTTTTCACCTCTGAGATGGAGGCTCCAAATGGAACCGCCGACACAGATTTGAATCAAGCCAGGGGCGTAACTAGAGAAGCCTGGGCCCCATAGCAAACTTTCGTATGAGGCTCCCCTCCCCCCCACCTCCCCGACCACGAACATTTATCCGGACATGGAGATACTAGATAATACTAGGGGCAAATACCTCATCAAACATATCACCAACATACTGCTACAATAAAAATCTTACTATACCAAGACCAACATTACCAATAATGCTACAACATAAGGACCTGATTATAATGCCAGAACACGACCACAAATTACCATCACATAGTGACTGAATTATACCCCTATACTATTACCAAATAAAGATCAATATACAAAGACCAATATTACTGCCATATAGTGACTATATTTTGGTAGGTATTAGTGTACACAGGTGCTCTACAGACTGTATAATACCACCATACAGGGACCATATAGTTGTAGATACCAGTGAACACAGACTCTGCAGATTTATAAGTGATTACAGTGCAGTTACATCTTGTGACTCACAGGTCACAAGATTCGTTAACTTTAGCTTTTATTCTGCAACTGGTCCAAACAACCATGATGACTTCTCCCGTCCACCACTCGTCCCTGCAGATTTGGACACACATATCTTAGAATCCTCACTTTTCTAGCACCTTACTCCCGGCCCACCACCTCTGTACAAACGTCCAAGAGGTGTCAGAGGGGTATAGGCCATAGCTTAGAGGTCTCCTAGAGGGGCGCAACAGAGATTGTGTTACAGTTATGGCCTGTACCCCTCAGAATCATATTACTATGTAGATAGACCCCATTAGATAGGTTTGTAGGCTCCAGGTAGGTAGGCAGTACATAGACCCCAGGTAGGCAGTACATAGGCCTTAGGTAGGTAGACAGGCTACAGGTAGGTAGATTGGTCCTAGGTAGGCAGTAGTTAGGCAGGTCTCAGGTAAGTAGGCTACAGGTAGGTAGATTGACCCTAGGTAGGAAGTAGTTAGGCCTCAGTTAGGTAGGCAGCCCCAAGGTAGGTAGGTAGGCTACAGGTAGGCACCAGGTAGTTAAGTAGGCAGTAGGTGGGCCCCAGGTAGCTAGGTAGATAGACTATAGGAGGGGCCAACATAGGTAGGTAAATAGGCTATAGGTAGCCCCAAATAGGCAGGCAGGCTTTAGCCAAGTTCGTGAGTGGCTTAAGCATTTTTTGATCAAAAACATGTGAACTAAGAATCTCAAAGTTTTTTCATGTATGATAGATAGCATAAATGCTTCTTTAGGGATTTTGATGTATTTTATTGCACTTTAGGTAGGCTATAGGCCCCATGTAGTCAGGTAGGGTCTAGGTAGTTAAAGGGGCCATAAATAGTCAGGTGGGCAGGGTCTAGGTAGCTACAGGGGCCATATATAATCGGACAGGCAGGGTCTAGGTAGCTAAGGGGCCATATATAGTCAGGCAGGGTCTAGGTAGCTGTAGGGGATATATATAGTCAGGCATGGTTGTTGGCAGCTATAGGGGCCTTTTATAGTCAGCCAGGGTTGTAAGTAGTTGTAGTGGCTATATATAGTCAGGCAGTGCTTAGTCAGGCTAGATTAATGTTAAAAAAAATAAGAAATCACTTACTCACCTGTGCCATGGTCTCTCAATGCGATCAGCTCAGCTTCTGGCCAGTCTGTGCTCAGCGCGGGCGGCGCGATGATATGACATCATCATGCCTCCCTATGTCAGCACTGTGGGCCGATGCCTGCTAGGCTTAACACCAAGCAGTCCTGCCTTTGCACACTCGGGCCGGAGGGACTGAGCGTTCAGAGGCAGCATGCTCGGGCTCCGCCCCGCCGGCAGTGAACTGTTATGTTCATTGCTAGTGGGCACAGGAGCGAGACTAATTGGGGAGCAGAGGAACTAGCAGCTGCCCCGTGCCTGGGCCCCTTAAGGACCCGGGCCCCGGGGCAGCTGCTACGTATGTTACCCCAGTTGTTTCGCCCCTGAATCAAGCCTTAAGCCGTGTTCACACGGCTTATTCCCGACGGATTTGTGAGCCGTATTGAGCTCACAAATCCGCCGGTAATAAGGGGCGGGGCGGGGGCGGGGCCGGAGCGCGGCGGGGGCGCCGCTCCCGGCCCCATAGACAATGCATTGTTTACGGCGTGTCCGCGCCGTAAATAATGTGCATGTCGCTTTCTCCCCCCGCGGCGGATTTACCGAGCGGGGAGGAGCGACGGATTCCACTGTTCTCTATGAGAGCAGTGGATTACCATAATGACAGGGACGGATTGGCGCAGTACTGAAGCGCAAATCCGGCGCGGAGTACGGCGCCAATCCGTGCCCAAATAAGCCGTGTGAACGAGGCCTTATGCTGAAAGCTGACTCCAAGGGGTATCGATAAAACAGAATCCACAATGCACAATAGGAGATAGTCCCAGCTCACCCTCCATGCACACTGATTTCTTCCCAGGTCACAGAGCATGTCTAAAAAACTCTCCTATAGAAGTCAATGGGTCAGCTCCTGTTCATAGGATCCTATGTCCATGTGGCTGCTGTAAAGCATCTCTCTAAATACTGTTAAAAGCTGCTCAGGCAAAATGGCTGCCCACATAATCATATCAAAAATCCACAATCAGAAAATTAAAAGCGCTAAGAAGAAAAGAATATGTATCAGTATCTCCTTTTAATTAGTTGGTGTAAGATTCCCTTTAATAAATTACCTCCTTTTTGCATCATGCAATACCATGTATTAAAAATGAAGCATAGTTCTGTGAAGTAAAAAAATGCACCAGATTTACTATTAACGTGCACCACTTGTTCAATGCATTAAAGGCATCTAATATATAGTACCCTAAAGAGGGTAGGTATAAAGTATACTTAAGAGTCTAATATGCCAAAGATGCTCCATAGCTATCAAACAGCAAGTGACTTGGCTTAGCATCAGAAGTGTCTGGAAACCGTCTAAAACACATAATAAATGTGGTGTAAAGCATGTACAACATTATTTTTGGTGCAAATTGTGCTAGAATTCTCTCACAACTGACTTGATAAATGTGTTCCCATATGTTTGAGTACAAATTGCCACAGTTTTGACATGTGGTGATTGGCTGCAAGTTTTAAAGTTTAAAAAACATTTTTTTACCTTGTTTCATGTATGAAAACCAGGCAGCTATGACTTTTCTTGTTACTTTCCAAATTTGAGGAAATTTTTTTTTTAGCACACTTTAGGCCAAAATGTTACAAAAACTGCTTGGTACATATGGGTCCTCATAATTATAAGTTCAGGTGCACTTGAGACACCACTTGGAAGAACAACGCTATAAGGACACTTTATAAAAGGAATCTCATCTTCAGCAACCAGACGCTTGTATTGGTCAAGCCCTTGAAATTAATTTGCCACCATGAAAATTAATTACAAAGAGTGGTATTACAAGGCTGACATGTTCCTTGCAAAGAGCCAGTGTGCTAATTACATGCTCCTAAAATAAGACTCTGTTTCCTTAGTTACTGAAGACACTATTTAAATTGAAGGATAAAAACCAGAGAATCCTCTTACTACAAAAGAGAAACCCCTATGAATATAAGAAGGGATTGGGCACTTTATAATACTAATAGTTGTCCTTTTTAGGAACATCCTCAGGACACAGGGGAGTAAAATATGTATCTAAGAGTCACGGCTAAACTTATTGCATTAATGGACAAATCTCTAGTAACACCAGCCAAGATGGTGATTTCTCAAGTATTTCCTATACAACTTCTAATGTGGCATTCAGAACATATAATGGGTGTCACGTTACCAGATATACCAGGCCATTAGACAGAAATAATGGATTATTGCATAGAAATCTATGTCAGGAGACTGACAGTAGACTGTTATTTTTGAGCGATTTTGTTTTTTACTTCGGAAGATTTTCAGAATTAGTTCTTTGCTAAGAATTCAACTGTAAAAGTATAAAGGGCTTAAATAGTAGGAGTCCCCATAGCAAATGTGGACATGTTGCTCCATTGATACTACCATATTTCCATTATAGAGCAGCCCTCCCTATCAACCCTATGCAGTCATACAGCAGTCCTTCATATTATCCTAAGCATACAGCAGCCCTCCCTATCACCCTATGCTGATATACAGCAGCCCTCCCTATCACCCTATGCTGATATACAGCAGCCCTCCCTATCACAGTATGCAGTTATACAGCCCTCCCTATCACCCCATGCAATCATACAGCAGCCCCCCCTATAACCCTATGTAGATATACCGCAGCTGCCCCTATTCCCCCATGCAGTTATTCAGTAGCCCTCCCTATCATCCTATGTAGTTATACAGTAGCCCCCCCATCACCCTATGAAAATATACAGCAGCCCTTCCTATCACCCCAGGAAGTTATACAGTAGATCTTCCTATCACCCTATGTAGATATACAGCAGCCCTTTCTATCACCCCAGGCAGTTATACAGTAGCCCCCCCATCACCCTATGAAAATATACAGCAGCCCTTTCTATCACCCCAGGCAGTTATACAGCAGCCCTCCCTGTCACCCTATGTAGATATACAGTAGCCCTCCCTATCACAGTAAGCAGTTATACAGCAGCCCTACCTACAACCCTATGTAGATATACAGCAGCCCTCCGTATCACCCTATGCAGCTTTACAGCAGCCCTCCCTATCAGTGTATGCAGTTATACAGCAGCCCTCCCTATCAGAGTATGCAGTTATACAGCAGCCCTCCCTATCACAGTATGCAGTTATACAGCAGGCCTCCCTATTACCCTATATAGATATACAGCAGCCCTCCCTATCAGTGTATGCAGTTATACAGCAGCCCTCCCTATCAGTGTATGCAGTTATACAGCAGCCCTCCCTATCACCCTATATAGATATACAGCAGCCCTCCCTATCACCCTATGCAGATATACAGCAGCCCTCCCTATCACCCTATGCAGTTATACAGCAGCCCTCCCTATCACCCTATGCAGTTATACAGCAGCCCTCCCTATCACAGTAAGCAGTTATACAGCAGGCCTCCCTTTTACCCTATATAGATATACAGCAGCCCTCCCTATCACCCTATGTAGTTATACAGCAGACCTCCTTATCACCCTATGCAGCAATACAGCAGCCCTCCCTATCACCCTATGCATTTATACAGCAGCCCTCCCTATCACCCCATGCAGTTATACAGTAGCCCTTCCAATCATCCTATGCTGATATACAGCAGTCCTACCTACTACCCTATGTAGATATACAACAGGCCTACCTACCACCCTATGCAATCAAACAGCAAACCTCCCTATCACCCTATGCAGTTATACACCCTACCTATCACCCTATGCATCTATAGAGCAGCCCTCCGTATCACCCTATGCAGTTATACAGCAGACCTCCCTATCACCCTATGCTGATATACAGCAGCCCTCCCTATCACTGTATGCAGTTCTACAGCAGCCCTCCTATGATATTATATAACCGCTAGATCCAGAACAGCGTCATATGGTGAGAATTAACACAGCACCAGTAAAGAATATGTTATTTATGTAATGATCCAGTAGCCAGCCCCAGAATGTAACGCCTCTCGGGCAGAGCTGCTGATGTTGGCGAGAACCACAGGCAAGATAAAAAGTCAGAGAGAGAAGAAATGCTGAGCTATTAGTTCTATGGGCAAAAGACAATAGAGAAATGTGACAAATAGCCAAGGTACTTGTAAAGAAAGAAAAATAAATGAGAAGAACCTCAGTGGATTCCACGTATATTAATCATGAACTTATTCCTCTCTACAGGAAACAAAATATAAATTCTTGTTAACATTCAGTACAAATTAGGCTGATAAGCACCATGATATTACCACAGAAATAAACCATCAATAGTAATTTATATCAATGGGAGTCACCGTGGACAGGGCTTGCATGTACAGACAATGAAACACAGACACGTGAGGTGACAGGACGATGACACAGTGACTCTTGGGGCACAGGACAAAGACACACGGACAATTGGAGGCAACAGGACAATGATACATGGACACTTGGGGCACAGGACAATGAAATAGTGACACTTAGGTTGACAGGAAAAATAAACAAGGACAGTTGGGGGGACAGGACAATGACACACGGACACTTAGGGCGACAGGACAATGATACACTTACACTTGGGGAAGCAGGACAAATACACAATAGCAGTTGGGGCACAGGACCAGGACACACTGACCCTTGGGGCACAGAACAATGACATTTGAGGTGACAATACAATGACACACACTGACGGTTGATGCGACAAGACAATGGCGCACTGAGCAGGGGTACATGACTAACATATGAGGTGACAGGGCAATGACACAGGGCCACTTAAAGGTACAATGACACAATTACACTTTTGGGGCAGGAAAATGAAACACCAACACTTGAGGTGACAGGACAAAGACACATTGACATTTACTGTACAGGACTATGGTGCACTAACACTTAGGCTGGCATGACAATGACATTAGGACATGGGTATGACATAATAAAACATGCTGCCACTTATAGGGTGACAAAGCAATGACTCATACACAGAAATGGCGGCGCACCATTTCTATAGATTGCATTCAAAAAAACCTAAAAAATATGTGCATTTTCCAAATCCCCTGGGGCTCGAAATCTTGCTTTCAGTACAGTGTCATTTTAAACCATTTTTACCTTTTACCCCCCCAACTGCTTGGTCAACCCCCGCTCTGGTTCCCCCTTTATTTATTTTCTGCTAAGTCACTTAGTAAGCGCAGCTGATTTACCTAGTAGGAAGACAATAAATTTTTCTCCCCCTTTCTGAAGTGCCCTGGTAAACAGTTCTGTACAAGGACTTTCTTTTAATTTTTTAATCCTTTACAGAAGTAAGAATTCAGGATACAGCACAGAATGTAACGAGCAAATGCCCCCAAAATATGGTTATGTATTTAAATAATAAAACGTACATTGGTACAAAACCCTACTTAGGGTCGGGTTTTATCCAATGGGGGAGTTAACCTCATAAAATGTCATATAAACTAATTATTTTATATACACTATATGGGAAGGGAATAGCTACTTACTTTTCCTCTTTAGGATCTGTTTGCCTTGGATAGAGGCGCTGCAATATGGGGGTTTTTTGAAAATATTCGCTGGCCAGCATGTACTTCTAAAATACTCTGTGCTGGCTCCCATAGACTATCACTTTCCCTGGCAGGTGATCATAGCTCTCAATGAGAGCTATGAATTACCGTATTTGTGGTCCGTACTGCAGTGCAATTACGCCCCAAAATACAAATATGCCGGGATGAACATACCCTTATAGATTATTACAAATAAATGATTGCAGAACGAAAAGTTCAATAACTTTCTAAAGTACTTTCTGTTTAGATTCCTCATCATTTTTCTTATCAAGATCTTTTCTTCTTGTCAGTGAATGAAAACATAATTGTTTACATCCAAAGGCTGAAAACCTATAAAATATATTCACATGACACAGTTATGCAACAGTTTTTGTTGAGATTATCGAAAATCACAGTAAAAAAATGGGGGTTTTTGTCAGGGGCATAACTGATTCTTTGGCCCGGGGAAAAATGAGATGGGGGCCCCATCCCTAGGAAAAAACAAAAACAGCAGCATAATTAGAAATTGAAAGGGCAATGTTACCGGCTTTTTTCAAGCCGTAATTGCGGGAGGGTTTTTTTCCCGCGTTACGGCTTGAATAAGGGGCGGGATGAGGCTCGGGGGGGAGCTGCCCCCCCGGCCCATAGCATTGCATTATTTTGGGCACGCCCGTAAATAATGTGTATGTCCTTTTCCCCCCCCCCCAGCAGTTTCCCCCCGAGCGGGGGGGAGGACGGAATCCACAGTTCTTTGAGAACTGTGGATTACCGTAAGATGGGAGGGATTGGAGCCTACTGCAGCACAATTACGGGCGCAGTACGGCCCCAAATCCGCGCCAAAAAACCCGGTTTTTGAACAGGTTTAAAGGTATAAATAATACCACCATGTATCAGGTAATCCAAATAGTAGCGCTGGAGAGCAGACAGCTCCCAACTACTGTTTCCCCCTTTTAAAAAAAACAAAATTTTTTCCTGAGTGGGGCCCCCCTTAACCTCTGGGCCCCATAGCAGTCGCTATGGCTATATGTTGCTGTGATTTTAAAACATTTCTGCAGGTAAATCTACACCATAACATGTGAATTTTGGTGTAAATTTTTCCAAATTTGTGTGGGGATTTTACGCAGATATACCATGTTAAAAAAAAAAAACCTGTTTAAATTGTGGCTGTGAATTTTATAAAGGTCCCCCAGTTCCACAAAAAAAATTGCAAAAAAAATTAAGCTGGAAAAAAAGAAAAAAGACCCGGGTCAGTGGCACAGTGCACAAGGCCTGAACATCCTCCAATCTTCCACAGCACAAGGAAAAAATCCAAAATCTGATAAAAATCCAAACACACAACATTTTTTTAGATATGTGTTTGGATATGTTTTTTTGGACCCAAAAATGACCCAAACACGTATCTAACAACGCTCAGTGTGATTTACATTGCTTTCAATGTAAACAGTATGTTGTTCGCGAGTGTCGTAAGCGTGTTTTACAGGCTTTCTGTGCATCTTTCGGATCCGTTCGGAGAATTGACATGTCAGTTTTTGATCCGTTTTACACATCAGATGCCCTATTTAAAACTATAGGGTATGTTTCTGCTGCACAGAAAACGCATCCAGACATGCACCACACTTCGGGTACGTGTTTGGATATGTTTTATATGGCGTTTTTCGTATTGAGAAACGCCATGTGAACATACCCTAAAATTGACTTGTCAGACTGGATGACACAGTTTTCAAAGAGTATTTCACATGTTATTGCATGTGGATTTATGGTGGGTTTTTCACTCGTGGTTTACAGTCAGAAACGAGTCCCATTTCCATGTGGCTTTGGACGCGGGTCTACATTAAAAACCACATACAAAACTTTGGGGTACGTTTTAATACAAAGTTTTTAGCCATCCCCATGGAAATCAGTAGTAAATTTCCATGCGTTTTCCGAGCGGAATACGACCAAACAAGGAACATGTTCTAAGTTTTTTTTAAGGCAAAATACCGACCGCTGAAAATACGCGTTGTATGAACTACAAAGCGTATTTTCTTTTGAGGTCAAAGGAATAGATTTATTTTTAGACAAGTATTTCAAGCCAAAATCCTCGAGGAAATACTCGTCGTGTGTTACAGACCTACTTCTTATTTGTCTAGAGCAGGGTCGCACAACATTTTCTGGTCCACATTGTCATATTATACCTCTCCCAGGGGCCACAGTTAATGTTAGAGGTGTATTCCCTGTCCTTTATGGCACTTCAACTGTAAATACACAAAATATCTGACAGGTCTTCTGTACTCCAGAAAGAGGAGATGAGGCGCCTATTTTCATTGTAGTTTTTGGGGGCTACAGAAATGGCTGCTTCACAACTAGAACTAGTACGAATGACACAGATATATATCCTCTTCTCCAACCCATCAGACATTTTCATGGTGTATCTTGTGGATCTGCCATGATTGTGTCAAAAATAAATACTCCTATGAGGGATAAATCCTGAGATAATGCAAAAATGTATTTTACTGGATTGCTCATTTAGGTTGCTTAAAATAGCATATACCGCCCTATAGTGCCAGTACAGTGCCTACCATCAAAGTGCCAGCCATACAGTGGCCACCATAACAGTTCAGAACACACAGTTCCCCATCATAACAGTGCAAGCCACACAATGGCCACAATAACAGTGCCAGACACACAATGTCCCATCATAGCAGTGCCAGCCACACAATGCCCACAATAACAGTGCCAGACACACAATGTCCCATCATAGCAGTGCCAGCCACACAATGCCCACAATAACAGTGCCAGACACACAATGTCCCATCATAGCAGTGCCAGCCACACAATGCCCACAAAACAGTGCCAGACACACAATGTCACAGCAAAGCAGTGCTACCAGCCAAAACAATGGCCACAATTAAACAGTGCCAGGACAGACCCAAAGTCCCATCATAGCAGTTTCCAGCCAACACAATGCCCACAAATAACAGTGCCAGACACACAATGTCCATCATAGCAGGCAAAGCCACACAATAACAGTGCAGACATCACAGTGCCCTCGTCATAACAGGCGCAGCCATACAGTGTCAAACCATAAACAAATGCCAAATCCCCTACAGTGCCCACTATAACAGTGCAGGACACACAGTGCCCCGTCATAACAGTGCCAGCCATACGGTGCCCACCAAAACAGTGTCAGCCATAGAGTACCCACCATAACAGAGCTATCATTTGAATGCAGCTGTCAAAAGATGATGACTTTCTGAAGTATGAGGACAGAGGCACAGCATGTTTGTGTCCTGATGGCTGAAGGCCGCACAGATGGGCACTGGGGGCAGTATGTTAGTTTTAGACAATTCTTTGGAAGCTAAATAAATCATCAGCCTAAATCTCTCTTCCATCCTTATACATCCTTATATTCTTTTACATTGTATCAGTACATGTTTGTTTTAAAATGAAAAAACATATGCCCCAACTGAATAGAAAAATGAGATGTGACCCTATAGTCAGCTACCATGGGGTAGGAATACATTGTGTGGCTTTGGAGCGATTGTGATGCAGCCAAGAACCACAACCCCATGCAGCTGCCCGTCATCCTTGATCACCTATTGGTGTCACATGGGAGCATGGTCTACGCTGCATGCAGTAGGCTGCTCTTGTGGTTTTCCCCCTACTCACAAAGGTCTGTCTAGACTTGATACAACTATAACAAACCATCAGCTGCTCAAACTATAAGATAATGGCTTTCAAGTGCAGGCACAGATGTGTTGGGAATCGGAGTGAGAAGCAGTCCACTGAGGCCAGCATTTACACAATGACTATTACTACTTTATAGTGGTTTCATTTGTAGGTTTAAAGACACCAGCCCGAGAGACGGAAGGTCAAATGAAGAAGGAATACATCAAGAAGATGTTACAGATCATCACAATGATATAAAGGGATCAATTTAGCAGGGCAGGGATAAAGAGATTTAACCATACATTTAATTAGACTTGGAAAGAACGGACAGATTAAATGAGCGCGGTCTCCAAGGGACATGAAATGATCCAGTTTAATAAAGAATTCTGTAGTTTGCAGATATAGATTTCCCCTTTACAGCTGAATGACAGGTTGCTGCGTGCAAAGCAATTCCCCTCAGTAGCTTTTCACTGGCACCCCAGAGTTCAGTCCGGTGACTTCGCAGAAATACTGAGTGAGCAGAACAAAAGCTTGCTGAAGAAATGCTTTTCTCCAACCAGAGTACATACAGTATATACTGGACTTGTATAATCAGCAGTTCTCTACTATTACAGTCTGAAGCCAAAAACATGTAGGAAAAATTCTGCTATCCAGTCATTGTGTTGTAAATCTGGTTCACATCTATTATTTCCATTTTTCTGTTCCGCCATATGAACAGAAAAACAATGGCAGTGTCGGATCTGTGTGATGATGGACATCAACCACGCCCAATAGATCCCAGTGATTATAAAGAGGTTTGTTGGGTTTCCATTATGGTGTCTGTCATTTTGTACAGAAATAAACGTGCTTCATACTGCTCTATTTTTTCTATAATTTTTTACGTAAATCAGCAACTGAGGCTCCTAATGGAACCTTTGGTGCTGATATGAATCGCTGTGAGTAAGGGCACAACTCTTCTTGCCTGAAACACGTAAGTGTGAACGCCTATCTCCGTGTCTCCAATTTTTGGTTGCCACACTTACTGCTGCTTTCTATATGAGTGTGTGCTTTTAAAATGATTTTTCAATAAAATTTGAATATTTTATTGGAATGGATTCCTTCATGCGTAATATCTACTGCTCCTATATGTTAACTTTGCTGTGGCTTGGACGGACTTTCGTGCATGACTCTATGAAGGATGGAGCTGGCTATACTTTCTTCTACCTGATGTGAACCAAGCCTGAGCCCAGTTGTGTACACCAGATTTCCACTGCCTTCAATTTTCAGGGGCAGGAAGTAACTGTATGACATATACAATTATCAGTCATATTAGGTCTCATAGGGGGACATGTAAGATCGGGCTTTTCACACTTTTTCTGGCGTATAATGCGCCTCACTGTGCCTGCTCCGATATCGGATGCACCTAACATGTGTTAGTCGCATTAGTCGAAAACTTCGCCACTTTCCAATGTGCCTAACATGAATGGGCGTGCTGTGGGTGTTCTAAGGACGGGTCTCGCCACATTCGAAAACATTGACGCATGTATGAATGCCGGTTGGCAAAGCGAGGCGCATTACATGTACCATTTTTGTTTTAGCTGCCCCCAGGGGTGCCAATAGGGCAGTACGAGCAGTAGTCCTGTCAGGGGCCCTAATCAAAAAGGGGCCCACTGATATGTTAAAAAATAGGCACTAGTAATGGGTGGGGGCACCATTTGATTTGGCTGTATGGGGCCCTGAAACGGTTAATAGATGACTGATGGGAGCCCTGGATGCCACGTAACTGATCTATAGCATACAGCTCATCTCCAGGGGATGTGACCAGTGACGAGAGCTGCTCAGTCCTGGCCGCACATGCTCGTACATCTCCTCTCAGGCAGCTACTGTCAGTCTCTTCCCTACTTAGTAATCACACACACTCACTGCTTAGCAAGGGTTCAACCCCAGGTGCTGCCATTCTACCCCTTTCCTCTGTACTCCTTAGTAATTATTCAAACAGTGTAAATAGATAAAAAGAAAAAGAAACCTCAATCAGATATCTGCACTGAGAAAAGAAAAAAATCCATGTTTGATTCCTGCAGGGATTTGAGCCTAGGACCCTTATGCTGAAAGGTAGATAGGATAACCACTCTGCTACATTGTAGCTACTCACAGCTCTTTACATAAATAGACTTTTGTTTAACTAGAGTGGGCATACTGTGGGGAAAGGCATGATGAGGTTAGGCCTGCTAGGTCACATGATATCACATAAATCATACATGCCCCCTTCTGAACACACTGAAAGCTGAAGCAGGACAAACCAGGCATGAAATGCCTTCGTGGTAAAACCTCTTTAAGAACATTGCAAATAATCAGTAATTACAAAGAATGTAGCTGGCTTCTCCCCCTAATTTGCTTTAATAGGAACCAATAAAGCTTGCAGCACAGCACAAATTTTTTTGTCCCCCCTTCGAATTGCCTCAAATCCTCTGGAAATAAACTTGAAGGATACATTTACACAGTGTTAAGAAGTTGCTCCAGTGCTGAAATGGTTCAGCTTTGAAGGAGGGCACAGTAAGGGGTCGTTCACATGGCACAGTGAGAATTTGCACTGTTTTGTGGCCGCACACATGGCCGTCAGGAGACGGCTTTTCTCCGCGGTTTTCCCCCGTGTTGTGGAGACAAGGCCTAAAGGTGGGATAAGATGGCACAGTACAGGGTATAGTTAGGAAGACAGTACTGGGTTTGACAAGAAGGTAACATACAGGGTATGGCGAGAGGGAACAGTACAGGATGTGACTAGAAGTAAAAGTACAAGGGGTGATAAGAGGGCGCAGTACAAGGTATAAGAGGGCACAGAGTATGGGTATAAGAGGGCATAGCACAAGGAATAAAAGGGCACAGGACAAAGTATGATATGAAGATGCAGAACATGTTACATATAAGAAGACAGTACAGGGTATATATAAGAAGTCAGTACAGTACAGTATGACATGAGGGCACAATCAGGCTCGGACTGGCCCACAGGGGAATAGGGGAAACCCCCGGTGGGCCCCTGAGCATGGTAGACCTAAAGTTGCTTTTTAACTGCATATATATCCTCAGAAGAGACAAAAAAGCAGAGAAAGATATGCAAAAAGCAAGAAGCAGAGTAAAGGAGACATGTACTGTCATTTACAGTAGCTGTAGGGTGGGTCCCTAAAAGATATTCCACCGGTGGGCCCAGAAACATCTCAACTGGTGGGCCTCTAGAGTCAACTCCATCTGTGGGCCCTAGGTATCCCAGTCCGATGCTGGGCACAGTATAGGGTATGGCAAGAGGGTACAGTACAAGGTATAACAAAAGGGCACAGTACAGGGTATGGTAGAGGAACTAGTATAGGATGTGATAAAAGGGCAAAGTATAGAGTATAATAAGAAAGCAGAGGACAGGGTACAGTACAAGGTATGACAAGAGGGCAAAGTACATGGTATGCAAGGGCACAAAACAGAGTTTGGTATGAGGACACAGAACAGGTTATATATAAGAAGGCAATACAGATTGTGATCAGAGGGCACACTACAGGGTATGACAAGAGGGTATAGTACAGGGTGTAACAAGAAGGCAAAATATGAGATATTATAAAAGGGCACAGAACAAAGTACATATAAATAGACAGCTCAGGGTATGGTAAAATCACACAGTAAAAGGTATGGCAAGAAGGGACAGTACAGGGCAAAAGAGAGCACTATACAGAGTAAAGGCGGGTACAGATCAGAGTATGGCATGAAGAACAGGTTATATAGAAGATAGTAGAGGGTATGACAAGAGATTACAGTATAGGGTGTGAGAGCACAGTATACGTATAACAAGAGAGCAAAGAACAGGGAATAGTTAGAAAGGTGGTACTTGGTATGACAAGAGGGTATAGTGTGCAGGGTATGTTAAGAGGGCACAGTACAAGATATAAGATGGCACAGTACAGGGTATGATAAGAGGGCACAGTATCAGATATGATATGAAGCAGAAAAGGTTATATATAAGAAGACAAAACGGGGTATGACAAGAGGGCGCAGAACAGGGAATAGTTAGAAAGGCGGGACTGGGTATGATAAGAGGGAACATTACAGGGTATGATATGAAGATGCAGAATATGTTATATATAAGAATACAGTACAAGGAATAAAAGGGCACAGTACTGAGTATAAGAGGGCACAGTACATGGTATAAGAGGGCACAGTACAGTGTATGTTAAGAGGGCACAGCACATGGTATAAGAGGGCACAGTACATGGTATAAGAGGGCACAGCACATGGTATAAGATGGCACAGTACATGGTATAAGATGGCACAGTACAGTGTATGTTAAGAGGGCACAGAACATGGTATAAGATGGCACAGTACATGGTATAAGAGGGCACAGTACATGGTATAAGAGGGCACAGCACATGGTATAAGATGGCACAGTACATGGTATAAGAGGGCACAGTACAGTGTATGTTAAGAGGGCACAGCACATGGTATAAGAGGGCACAGCACATGGTATAAGATGGCACAGTACATGGTATAAGATGGCACAGAACATGGTATAGAGGGCACAGCACATGGTATAAGATGGCACAGTACATGGTATAAGAGGGCACAGTACATGGTATAAGATGGCACAGTACATGGTATAAGAGGGCACAGTATAGGGTATGGTAAGAGGGCACAGTACAGTGTATGTTAAGAGGGCACAGTACATGGTATAAGAGGGCACAGCACATGGTATAAGAGGGCACAGTACATGGTATATGATGGCACAGTACATGGTATAAGAGGGCACAGCACATGGTATAAGATGGCACAGTACATGGTATAAGAGGGCACAGTACATGGTATAAGATGGCACAGTACATGGTATAAGAGGGCACAGTATAGGGTATGGTAAGAGGGCACAGTACAGTGTATGTTAAGAGGGCACAGTACATGGTATAAGAGGGCACAGTACATGGTATAAGAGGGCACAGTACAGTGTATGTTAAGAGGGCACAGTACATGGTATAAGAGGGCACAGTACATGGTATAAGAGGGCACAGTATAGGGTATGGTAAGAGGGCACAGTACAGGTTATAACAGGGCACCAGGTCTTACTTCTGGATACCAGTCTCTAGAGAGTCAGTGAGTGCGGAAGGTTGGTGACCCCGGGAGCGGGCATTCTCTCCTCTGTACCCTCCTACTTACCGATCTTTGCCAGGCTGGCCACCAGGATCCATACAGCCACCAGGTAGGGAGTCTGCACCATGTGCCATTCCCAGCGCACCACCTGGAAGCCGTGTGGCCGCTCAGCCTCCTCCCCCTCCCGGTCAGCATGTGAGCAGAGCCCCGGGAGCCCCGGGAGCAGCAGCCCCAGCATCAGCCGCTCCATCTCAGCGCTGAGAAGATGCTGAAAGCCGGGGAAGCGGTGACCTCATCCACCAATCAGCGGGCGCGGGGAGGCAGGTGAGCCAGTGACGTCACCCAGCATGTGCTCTGCAGCTTCCAGGTAGACACTGAGGGCTGCTCCCTGCTCTCCACGTCATGGAGCGGCTGCAGGGACTGTCCGTGGGTTCTACACATATATGATATACGTGCAGTATACACTGAAACAGAATGTCAGTCACCTATGATAGCTGTAATGTGGGCCCCAAGAATCCACTACACTGGTGGCCCCCAGCCCGACACTGATACTATCAACCTATACAGCTATTATACACACATTATACACTATCCCTCATTATATACATGCAGTATACACTGAAAGAAAGTGTCACCTATGATAGCTGTAATGAGGGCCCCAAGAATCCACTACACTGGTGGCCCCCAGCCCGACACTGATACTATCAACCTATACAGCTATTATACACACATTTGCCACTATGTTTGATTGTATACATGCAGTATACACTGATGTATACACATAACATACTGTATATACACATACTGTATATGCACATAACAATACAGGTCAATATAGAGATCTCTCCCAAGGATTGTATCCAGAACAAGAGGGCATGCTCTACATCTAGGGGAAAGAAAGTTCCTACAAGGGGATTATTGGCTATGTCTACACAGCACACAAAAACAATCGTATTTTCGGCGGTTTTAGAATTTTCAAACCACTGAAAATCCGACCATTCAGGCAGCCCATAGACTTTAATAGAAAAAAAGACCTGTAGTCTACACGGGTCGTTTTTTTCTGCTCATTTTATGGAACTTGTTGCTAAATACAGTGACATTTTGAGTTTTGTCGTCGGTTTCCATACACTCCATTGTATGGGCCAACGGTAAAAAACTTGTGGTTTTGGCAAATACAGTGACAAAAGCCGCGGTTGTGCATCGGACAAAAACAGTTGACTTTCCGACGGTTTTTGTCCAATGCTGTGTGGATCCAGTCTAAGGGCTTGTCCCCATGGCAGGGTTTTCAATCGGTTTTACAGACGGTTTTCGGGTTTGAAAACCAACTGTCAACCTTTTACATTGATTTTAATAGAAAATTCGTGCAGCAGTCCACACTGTACGCATTTTCTGCCGGGCGGTTTTTTACACCACAGGAGGTCCAAAAAACTGAACATGTTCATTCTTCCACCCGCTTTTCGGGCAGAATATGAACATGTAGGTGTGAAGGCGGACAGCTTGAATCCACAAACCGCGGACAAAAGCCGTCCACCTGCATGCCAAAAAAAGATGTAGGGTGACATGTATGAACGGGGCTACGCCAGAAGTCTTTTCAGCCCCATTCACTCTATTTGTAACCAGGCACATTCCAATATTAGGCGCATTATAAAGCGCCCGCGGCACTTTGTAATGTGCCTGAGATCGGGGGCGTGCTGGAGGAGTGTCGCACTACATCCGTACGAAGCTACACATTTATAGCTTCAGTATGGCAAATCCAGGCACATTACTGCTGCAGCAGGCAGACCACTTTAAAAAAAGAAAAACTGAAATACCACATGGTCTTAAGTAACTTTGCTCAGTATTGAGTAGAAGCACCTTTTGAGCTAGTACAGCCATGAGTCTTCTTGGGAATGATGCAACAAGTTCTTCCCACCTGGATTTGGGGATCCTCTGCCATTCTTCCTTGCAGATCCTCTCCAGTTCCCTCAGGTTGGATGGTGAACGTTGGTGGACAGCCATTTTCAAGTCTTTCCAGAGATGGTCAGGGCTCTGGCTGGACCAATCAAGAATGGGCACAGAGTTGTTCTTATTTTAGCTGTGTGCTTAGGGTCATTGTCTTGTTGGAAGAAGAACCTTTGGCCCAGTCTGAGGTCCAGAGCATCTGGAAGAGGTTTTCATCCAGGATATCTCTGTACTTGGCCACTTTCATCTTTCCTTCCATTGCAACCAGTCGTCCTGTCCTTGCAGCTGAAGAACACCCCCATAGCATGATGCTGCCATCACCATGTTTCATTGTTGGGATTGTATTAGGCAGGTGATGAGCAGTGCCCGGTTGTCTCCACACATACCACTTAGAATTAACACCACAGAGTTCAATCTTCGTCTCATCAGACCAGAGAATCTTATTTCTCATAGTCTGGGAGTCCTTCATGTGTTTTTTTTGCAAACTGTATGCGGGCTTTCATATGTCTTGCACTGAGGAGAGGCTTCTGTTGGCACACTCTGCCATAAAGCCCCGACTGGTGGAGGGCTGCAGTGATAGTTGACGTTGTGGAACCTTCTCCCATCTACCTACTGCATCTCTGGAGCTCAGCCACAGTGGTCTTGGGGTTCTTTTTTACCTCTCTCACCAAGGCTCTTCTCCCATGACTGCTTAGTTTGGCTGGACGGATGGGTCTAGGAAGAGTTGTGGTCATTCCAAACTTTTTCCATTTTAGGATTATGGAGGCCACTGTGCTCTTAGGAATCTTGAGTGCTGCAAAAATTCTTTTGTAGCCTTGGCCAGATCTGTGCCGTGCCACAGTTCTGGAAATCCCTAAAGAAGCATTTATGCTATCTATCATACATGAAAAAAACTTTGAGACTCTCGGTTCACATATTTTGATCAAAAGATGTTTAAGCTGCCCACGACTTTCAACGTGATCTCAAAATCGGGCAGTCCTATCCTATCTTTACCTCTCAATCGAGTCAATCAGGCCTCCCGCTGGGTCAACCGACCTCCATTATTCAGAGAGAAAAAATAAAAAACACCCAACCTGCAAGCTGCCCTTCTTATGACAGCCTGTGAGAGTGGGCGGGGACAGAAACACAAAATGGAAGCACCCTTTCCTTCCCATATAGGTTAAAATCAATGTACACCGAGTATAACGTATGTTTCTGCACACAAAAACATTCTGAAAAAAACGTATGCAAACCTGGGTGCCACTGGCAGGGCTGCGGCACACATGTACTTATACATGTACGCACACAGACCGCCGCCAGCGGCACATTTCTGCACAAAGGGCAATACACTACGTGGAAATCCCAAAAGAAGCATTTATGTGCCACAATTCTGTCTCTGAGCTCCTTGGGCAGTTCCTTAGACCTCATGCTTCTCATGGGCTCTGACATGCACTGTGAGCTGTGAGGTCTTATATAGACAGGTGTGTGCCTTTGCTAATCAAGTCCAATCAGTTTAATTAAACACAGCAGGACTCCAATGAAGGAGTAGAACCATCTCAAGGAGGATCAGAAGGAAATGGAAAGCATGTGAGTTAAATATGAGTGTCACAGCAAAGGGTCTGAATACTTCTGACCATGTGATATTTAATTTTTTTAAATTTTTTGCAAAAATATCTATATTTCTGTTTTTTTTCTTTCAGGATAGGGTGCAGAGCGTACATTAATGAGATAAAAAAATGAACTTTTTGCATCTTACCAAATGCCTACAATGACAGAAAGAGTGAAAAATTTAAAGGGGTCTGAATACTTTCCGTATTCAGTATTTATGACTATTATACATAAACCTATACATCTGTTGTACACAGATATATGCACATTTACTATATATATAAGCATATACATCTATCATACACATCTACTCTACATACATGTATAAGTCTACATGTACACTGATATGCACACATCTACTACCCATACGCTTGTGGACAAAATTGTTGGTACTTCTCCAGAAAAACCCACAATGGTTACTGACATAGTTTGAAACTGACAAAAGTAATAATACATTTACTGAAAATCATCTAAAATCAGATATTGCTTTTGAATTGTAGTTCAACTGAAAAGTAAAAAAAACAAAAAACTAATTAAACTGGCCTGGACAAAAATGATGATGCCCTTAAAGGAGTTTTCTCACTACCGGCTTTCACAGGCATCTTGAGGTTTCTCTCTCTCTCATACAACTTCAAATCCAGGGGTGGTTTTCTCCTCCCAGGAGGAGTGTCTTCCCGCACTGAAGACTGGTGACATCATAATTCTGTGAGAGCAGTGAGAGAGAGACGATGTAACAGCTCTGCAGACCTCCTGCAGTGGTTAGTTCTCATGCCTGCAGAGCTGTCACCTCCTTCCACAAGTTCCTTGTAACCAGAACGCCTGCATTGGTGTAAGCGGTTATACATACAGTCAGAAATGATAAAACAAATGTGAGAAATGCACTCTGCTCCCCCTCAGGCGTGTATAAGGCTGTGTTATATAGTTGTGTTATATCTGGCAGATAAAGGGTGTAAGTAAGGGCGCGTCCCCACGGCACAGTGCAAATACCGGTCAGAAATCCGCTGTTTTGCGGCCGTGTACACGGCCGATGGGGGGCGGCGGAGAAAAGCCCTCTCATTGACATGTTCATATTCCACCCGAAAACCAGGCGGAAGACTGAATATGTTCAATGTTTTACGGACCACCGTCGGCCTGAAAAACTGTCGGGTGGAAAACCCGTGCAGTGGGGATCACAGTTTTTTCATGGGGTCAATGTTAAAAGTTGTCACCTGGGTTGCAGACGGTTTTCAAAACCAAAAACCGTCTGAAAAAACGGGTGCAAACCCGTGCCGTGGGGACAAGCCCTAATTGCCCAGATCCTTCACATAGAGCTATCACTGGGTGAGGAGCAGAGAGGAGATGAGACAGCCTTTATTTCGTAGTAACCTATGGGCAAAAGAGTGAGTTTTAAACCTAAACAGGTTCATACATGTGGCCCTTTATCTTTATCTTTTTTTTAAAATTCAGTTAGAGGGGCCTATCTACGTACTTATCTATATACAAAGGACATAAATACCTACTGGGGACGGTATATCTACCTATCTATCTACTGAGGGCATATATGCCTCCCTACTGGGAGCTGAATAACTATAGAGGGCTGTATACCTACAGGTGGCTATGTACCTACCTATCAACCTACAGGGACATATATGCCTACCTAATTGGGACTGTGTACCTACAGACGGCTGTATACCTACCTTTCTACCTACAGGGCCCATGCATACCTACCTATCCACCAGGAACTGTATACCTACATGGGGCATATATACCTACCATGTATACCTATTTACCTAAAGTGCGCATATATACCTACCTATCTACAGGAGTCATATATACCTACCTATCTACAGGATGCTGTTACACCAACCTACATTGTGCATATATATATATATATATATATATATATATATATATATATATATAATATATATATATATATACATATATTAAAATATATATATATATATATATGTACAGTGGGCGGTATACCTACAGTTGGCTGTATAGCTACCTATCTGTCTACAGCATACCTACCTATCTATCTATCTACAGGCGGCTGTATGACTGCCTACAGGGGGCATATATACCTGGGATCTTCCTATCTACCCACAGGGAGCGTATATCTACCTATTTACCCACAGGGGCATATATACCTACCTACAGGGGGCCTATATACCTATCTCTCTACAGGGGGCCTCTTTACCTACCAACTAGGGGTCTACATTCATACCAAATGGGAGGCCTATATACCTACCTACTTAATGAGGAGTAACATTTCTGTCTACTTAATGGGGGGGCCTCTATGCCTACCTACAGTGAGCCTATCAATCTACCTAATGGAGGGCCTATATACCTATCTGTTTAATGGTGGTGGTCAATATTACTACCTACCAACTTAATGGGAGGGCATATATATCTACCCATCTACTTAATGGGAGACCTTTATACCTACCTGTCTAATTGGGGTGTACCTACATAAAAAGGCTCCACCTATCTGCCTTCCCATTTTGAGGGGGGGGGGGTGTTTACCTACTATGTGGGGACACAAGACAAGACTAAAGTTGAGTGCAGAAATGGGAGTCCCATAGTCATCTTGGGATACACTTACTGTTAGAGGTACAAGTGTGTCAACAATACCATTAGGGACACTATATATGGGGCATTTGTACAAAGGTAGGAATTGGTAGGAAAGTGCTTGATAAGGAAGTCTAAGATGTTTGTGTGGTAAATTCCACAGGGACAAGTAATGGTTGGGAAATGTCTTTATGGTATTCTTAGTTGGATGGAGAAGAAAAAATAAAAAGAACGACTCTCAGGAGAGAAGAGGACGACTGTCATCAGAGAAGATGTCTCCTGTGAGTCCATGGATGCCACTGGTTATTTTACTTCGGTGTTGAATCAGTGCTATATTCACTGTTATATGATGGCGACTGAACAGCTGGTGACTGAACACTCTGTGGTCTCTGTATGGCGGTATTGTAGGTGCTTGTATAGTGGCAGCATACATTACACTTGTCCCTGATTGTAAAAATGAGTGCACCCCTGTCCCTGACCCTGTGATTAGGGGATTTCACTTATACTTTCTTTATTGTGTTTATAGCATTGTTTATTTTTGAAAGTGGTGTGGTGAGTGACCAAGGGAAAACTTGGAGGCGGATATTGTATGTGGGCTGTTGGGGGTTAGCACCCCAGCTGTTTTTAGTCATAAACTTATCCTACAAATATAAAAGCCTCTTACAATTCCATGGACACAAAAGTAAAAAAGTGTTGACACACTTAGAATATAATAACATAACAACATGTTTTTTTGGTAAGTGACAATTATGATTTATAAATGCGAGGAGGGACCTGTAAAAAGAGGCATGGAGTGAAAAGTGGGGAATCTCACTGCTCCCTTGTGCATCCAAACTCCTCGAGCAGCGCGTCTATCTTCAGCTGTCCTCCCACCTCTCCTCCAACTCTCTCCTTGACCCACTCTAATCAGGCTTCCGACCCAACCACTCCACAGAAACTGCCCTAACGACGGTCACCAACGACCTAGAAACTGCTAAAGCCTCACGCCACTACTCTGTGCTCCTCCTCCTAGACCTGTCCTCCGCCTTTGACACTGTCGACCAATCCATCCTGCTACAAATCCTCTCCTCCCTCGGCATCACGGACCTGGCCCTCTCCTGGATCTCTTCATACCTCTCTGAACGGACATTCAGTGTCTCTCACTCCTGCACCACCTCCTCCTCCCACCCGCTCTCTGTTGGTGTCCCTCAGGGGTCTGTCCTGGGCCCACTCCTCTTCTCTATCTACACTCTTGGTCTGGGTCAAGTCATAGCCTCGCATGGCTTTAACTACCACCTGTACGCGGACGACACCCAGCTTTATATCTCCGGTCCTGACATTAACTCCCTTCTCTCCCGGATCCCAAAATGCCTATCATCCATTTCCTTCTTCTTCTCCTCCCGTCGCTTAAAACTAAATGTAGATAAAACAGAATTCATCATCTGTCCACGTCCCTCTCTACCCCTCCACCTGATCTCTCTATCACTGTTAATGGCCACACCCTCTCACCAGCTCCACAAGTCCGCTGCCTTGGGATAACCTTTGACTCCTCTTTATCCTTCAAACCACACATCCAAGCCCTCACCTCTACCTGCCGCCTCCACCTGAAAAATATTTCACGCATCCGCCCATTCCTCACCTCTGACACTACTAAAACGCTAGTCCACGCCCTCGTCATCTCCCGCCTTGACTACTGCAACATCCTCCTCTGTGGCCTCCCATCTAGCACCCTCGCTCCCCTCCAATCCATCCTAAACTCTGCTGCCCGTCTGATTCACCCTCTCTCCTCGCTACTCCTCTGCCTCTCCCCTCTGCCAATCCCTTCACTGGCTGCCCATTGCCCAACGAATTCAGTTCAAATTACTAACCCTGACCTACAAGGCTCTCCATAACCTCTCCCCTCCATACATCTCTGCCCTAATTTCCAGATACCTCCCCTCCCGCAATCTCCGCTCCTCACAGGACCTTCTCCTCTGCTTCCCTCTCATCAGCTCCTCACATAACCGTCTCCAAGACTTCTCCCCTGCTTCACCCACACTCTGGAACTCATTAACCCAAACCATCAGACTCTCCCCAACTTTCACCAGTTTCAAAAGCAACCTGAAAACCCATCTCTTCAGGATAGCCTACAACCCACATAACCCCACCACCACCACACCCGCCTGCAAGCATGTCTGCCCCACACCTTCTGTCTCTCCCCTTCTTCCTTGTAGATTGTAAGCCCTCGCGGGCAGGGTCCTCTTTCCTCTCTGTTTCAGTTACTAGTCATTTTTGTCACCATTGTATTTGTTCAATATTTGTTATGTATGTAATTCCCCTTAAATGTACAGCGCCCTGGAATTAATGGCGCTCTAAAATAAATAATAATAAAAAATAATAATAAAAGGTTCTGTAAAACGAGGCTGCAAATTCAACAACAGCCCCAGGCAGCATAAGTTCTAGCTATACTACTGGGTGTTCTCACCTTGCTGTTTCACAGAGTTTGTGCTTCACAGCCAGATTCAGGCTCCCGCTTTCTGGTTAGGTTGTGGGTGGTTCTACAGCAGTGATTGACATATCGACTTTGCTATTACTAGCTGAGCGTGTTATAGAGACATTGCTATTAGAAGGGTTTAAACAGTAGGGCAGAATGCTACAGAGCTATAAAGGGTTAAAGTATGTCAGTAACATAGATAAGAAAGCTGATAAGACACAGCTGGAAGTCATGTCACCATCAGTCCATACCAGCCAGGGCAGTTGGCGCAAGAAGAGCAGAGAAACATGGTCGGTAACCTAGGGAAGCTTGTGGACAGGAGCAGAAAACAAGATCTGCTTTAGCTCTGAAAGGACGCAAAATCAGAACAACAATGTGTTTGGTAATAGTTTTTAGTCCCCCTTTAAACTAAAACTGTTAGTCACAACAATGTTGGCAATGAGCTGAACAGGAGAGCTCCTTCCCTTGGTCAGTACTGCAATATGTATATGTAGAAAATGTTAAAAGGCCAATATGAGAATTTGTTAGAAGAGCTGGAGAGCAGATGACACAGATGCCCTTCTCAGGGTGATAAAATAGACACAGCTTCTCCGACCTGCATGACCACCATTATGTACATGTATGTGATTATACAATGATAATACAGAAGAGGGATAAGCTTGGCATATTATGTCTGGTAACTGACTGTGTTGCTAACATCAGTCGCTTAAAAACAATGATTTCTGCAGACTTTGAGTGAAGGCCCAGGCCAGG
The DNA here is from genome assembly GCA_025379985.1 of Phyllomedusa bahiana. Taxonomy (NCBI): domain Eukaryota; kingdom Metazoa; phylum Chordata; class Amphibia; order Anura; family Hylidae; genus Phyllomedusa; species Phyllomedusa bahiana. The sequence continues at coordinate 84,065 of JAODAL010006327.1, read as the reverse complement.
TCAGTCTAGATCCTTTATCTCTTGGGTGGTCCACTTGAAACGGTACATCTGAATGAGTAAGTTGCACAGTTCTTTCTCTCTGCCACGATTACATAACATGTTTGTGCAGTGAAGTAATAAAATGTGAATACGATGTTTTTCCATAAGAGGTACTAGTAGTTCAGACAAAAACCATTTATATTGTGGAAATACACCGCTGGGCATGATTCACAGGATATAGGTAGGCTATCACTGTCCTCTAGTGGTAGCTTGTAGTAGTCTCATTAGAAACATTCATGATGAGCCTCTTCTCAGGATGGTACCCAAAATTAACACCAGTTAAATCACAAAAAGTGATAAACTTTACAGAGTTACATAGCTTGTAAGGCTGAAAAAAGACAGTTCAGCCTATTGAGCTAAAGTGTTGATCCAGAGGAAGGCAAAAACCCCCATGAGGTAGAAGCCAATTGTCCTCATTTTAGGGAAAAAAATTCCTTCCCGACTCCAATCTGGCAATCAGAATAAATCCCTGGATCAATGACCCTTCTCCAGAATCCTAGTCACTATAACTTGTTATATTATTGCACTCTAGAAATGCATCCAGACCCTTTTTGAACTCTGTTAGTGAATTTACCAAGTTCCTCTGGCAGAGAGTTCCAGTCTTACTGCTCTTACAGTAAAGAATCTCTTTCTAAGTTTATGTAGAAACTTTCTTTCCTCAAGACATACAGTCCCGTGTATAAATAGATCTTTACTTTATATTAATCTTATCATAAATACAAGAAGGAAAATAAAAGTGGAACATAGAAGCTTCTGATCACAGCCAACAGCTAAATGTGTACACTCCCACAATGCAAACACCAACATACCCCAATACAATGACTATGTATTGGTCAGATACAAGGTCTTTAGACGCACTCTGCAGAGTACTTTTTTTACACTGCAGACTACACAGGATAATACAGTCATAGAATACTTTAAGGGGTCCTCCAACTTATTTTATTATTTTCTTAAAAGGATACTGCTGCCTTTGAAAAATAAAAAAAGTATACCTTTCCTCTTCTCTCACTTTAAATCCAGTGCTGTGTGCCCTCACCCTCCACTTTTTTTAATTGTCTTCTGGTCTTTCCAATGGAACATCATGGCTGTATCCGCTGACTGGCTGCAGCAGTCACATAGGCTGACATTATCGTTTGTGGCACTTACTTCTCAATAGAGATGTCAGCCAATGGCTATCAGGTGGCAAACATCACTGCCTGCAGCTATCATTGTTTAAGCTTCTGTTTGTCCATAATCCTGTGATGAACCTATCTTATCAACTGGGGGAAATGCGTCGGGACTAAGGAATGAAAAGGAGGGCGTTGAAGGCTGAAGAAAGGTCGTATTTAAATGAGACAGAACTGTCTCTTTTTTTTACCAGAACGTTTCTCCTTATTAATTATATTTTGAATCCTCATCTGCATATGGTGATCCCACACTGCCTAAAACATTCTGAGAGAGGAGCTATCTAGATATCAGAAATTGGATTGCATAACTCTCTGTGGTGATTATATTACCTTGTGTGATGGTTATCCATAAGTTCGTTGTTGTCTATTTATCTGTTTGAGACAGCAATTTTTTGTTTGGACAGTAGTTTGTCTAATCAGTAGGTCAGGGAGATAGTAGGTGACTTGTAGGGAGAGCCTCCAAAGGTGGGACCGTCCTTCTCAGGACGATTACCTGGCCTATTCGTAGGATAGTGTAGGGTCACATATGAGGGATAGACATTTTTCATTGATTTATCATCATTGTGATAGTGGTTTTTGCCACAGTTAAAATATGGTTTTTATAGTGTGAATATTTTTATTGCCAAGTAATAAAAGGTAGATTTTAGAACACGTGACTATTACAGCCACTGATTGAGTGACGTTCCATTGGAAAGAAGACCTGAAGAAAACAAAAATGGCAGAGGATGAGGAGGGTGCAGCAATGGATACCAGGTGAGACAAGAGGTGGGTATAGGTTTTTTCTTTAAAAAAAGCAGCAATATCCTATTAAGAAAACTAATAAGTTGGAGACCCCCTTTAATATGTAAGCTCTCATGACATGTCTGTTTTAGTACATCATTGTATTCCTGATTAAATAACAATTCTGGACGATATTTTCTTAGATCTCTGTATTCTCATTTATTGCTCCTTTTAAATGTATGAACAAACTGACAGCTGGGGATAACCATTCCTCCAGTCAAAGGGCTGTGCCTCCACACAGTCATTGCTGACTCTGTCTAGGTTCACATACTATTAACAGGGGTAATGGCAACACCCAATTGTCAATTAGGCCTGAACTACACAAAAGGTGCTTTATGTATTAAAAGCGACACAAAAAAAGTAAAAACAAAAAAGGAAACAACACAGTTTGGTGCAGGGGGAAGCCGGCTCGGAAGGGAAAGCTGATTGATGTGGCTTCCTCTTTTTCCTCCCTGCGGGTTTTGGGTTTCCAGCGTCCAAAAAGCGGGGTTTTGCAAACCCCTCAATTCTTTTTCCAGAGTTGTTGTGTGTAATAGGTGTGGCCTTTTGTGAATGGTAGTGGTGGCTTGATATAAAGAGGGATGTGGTTCATGGATCTCCCTGAAGGCCACTTTCAAAAGTTGGAAAGTATGCTGTAAAGGGTTAATGTTTGTCAGTAAGAAAGTTAAAGAAACTTCTCTGCTGATAAGATACAGCAGGGAGTGATGTCACCAGGCCAGAGCTCTGAAGCAGAGACAGTTGGTTGGCAACCTAGGAAACCTTTTTTTTAAACAAGCAGAGATAAGGTCTGCTCTAATTTTGAAAATTAAAATCAGAAAACAAGTAAAGGGAAAATATCTTTATTTACCATGGTACATTTTCAAGGGGTTCTCCTTTTTTTTTTTTTAATATTAGCCTATTAGGACCCTTTTAAAATTAAAAAAATGTATACTTACCTCTCACCTCGCGATCCTCATTCACTCTGATCTTCTCTTTACTTCCTTCTTCATCCAAATGGGGATATAGAACTAAAATTCTCTTATAATAGTGCCTAGAGAGGACATCACTGCTGCAACCTATGATTGACTGCAATGGTCACATTCCACTGCCTGACATCACTGTTCAGAAGTGAGCTGCCCAAACGATGGCATCAGGCAATTGCATCAGTTGCCAATCAGCGGCTGCAGCAGTGATATTCCTGTTCGGAAAAAGAAAGAAGTAAACAGAAGACTGGGGAGAATGCAGATTGTGCAACCCTGGAACAGAGGTGAGTGGGAAGGTGAGAATAAGTTTTTTTCTGTTTTATATTAAAAAAACAAAATCTGACCTGGAGAACTCCTTTAGAGCTAACAAATGAGATGAGACCCCTTTAATTATGTATGTTAGTAATAGCTATTAAATACCTGTAGATGGCGCTCCTGGCTTTAATATATTTACAATATACAGTCTCACAGCTAGCAATGCAGTTTAATATTTTGCACATAGGGCTGTTTTTGTGTTTACACTGGAGCATGTTAGAAGATGATAAGGTCATAGTTGCCAACTTTTGAAAATGAAAAAGCAGGAGATTTTCAAAAATTTGCATGGACACGCCCATCTTGTCGGTATGCCACGCCCCTTCAAAAAGCCACACCCGCTCCAGCTAACTGCATAACGGCTTTGGAAGAAAGCCAGGTAGATGCCCTTATAGCCAGGTAGTAACCCCCCATAAGCAGGTAGTGCCCCTTACAGGCAGGTAGATGCCCCTTCTGTAGCCAGGTAGTGCCCCTTTGTTAGCCAGGTTTGGTGCCCCCCATTGTTTGCCCCGGTAGTGCCCCCATGGGTTGCCAGGTAGTGCCCCCCCTGTTGCCAGGTAGATGCCCCCTCTGGTTGCCAGGGAGATTGCCCCCATTGTTGCAGGTAGTGCCCCCATTGTCGCCCGGTAGAGCCCCCTTTGTTGCCCGGGAGTTGGCCCCTCTGTTGCCAGGTAGTGCCCATTGTTGCCAGGTAGTGCCCCCATTGTTGCCAGGTAGTGCCCCCTCTGTTGCCAGGTAGTGCCCCCATTGTTGCCAGGTTAGATGCCCCCTCTGTTGCCAGGTAGATGCCCCCTCTGTTGCCAGGTAGTGCCCCATTGTTGCCAGGTAGATGCCCCCCCTGTTGCCAGGTAGATGCCCCCTCTGTTTGCCAGGTAGTGCCCCCATTGTTGCCAGGTAGTGCCCCCTTGTTGCCAGGTAGGGCCCCCATTGTTGCCAGGTAGTGCCCCTCTGTTGCCAGGTAGATGCCCCCATTGTTGCCAGGTAGTGCCCCCCTGTTGCCAGGTAGTGCCCCCATTGTTGCAGGGAGTGCCCCCATTGTTGCCAGGTAATGCCCCCTCTGTTGCCAGGTAGTGCCCCCTCTGTTGCCAGGTAATGCCCCCTCTGTTGCCAGGTTGGTGCCCCACATTTTTGCCAGGTAGTGCCCCCTTTGTTGCAGGGAATGCCCCCTCTGTTGCCAGGTAGATGTCCCCTCTGTTTCCAGGTAGTGCCCCCTCTGTTGCCAGGTAGATGTCCCCTCTGTTGCCAGGTGATGTCCCCTCTGTTGCCAGGTAGATGCCCCTCTGTTGCCAGGTAGATGTCCCCTCTGTTGCCAGGGAGTGCCCCCATTTTTGCCAGGTAGATGCCCCCTCTGTTGCCAGGTGATGCCCCCTCTGTTGCCAGGTAGATGCCCCCTCTTGTAGCCAGTATGGCCCCCATTGTTTTCCAGGTAGTGCCCCCTCTGTTGCCAGGTAAAGCCCCCTCTGTTGCCAGGTTTATGCCCCCTCTGTTACCAGGGAGAGCCCCTCTGTTGCCAGGTAGATGTCCCCTCTGTTGCCAGGTAGTGCCCCCTCTGTTGCCAGGGAGATGTCCCCGTTGTGGCCAGGTAGGTGCCCCCAGTGTTGCCGGGTAGTTGTCCCCTCTGTTGCCCGGTGATGCCCCTCTGTTGCCAGGGAAATGCCCCATTGTTGCCAGGGTTTGATGCCCCCTCTGTTTTCCAGGTAGATGTCCCTCTGTTTTCCAGGTAGATGACCCCATTTTTTGCCAGGCAGAGCCCCCATATAGCTAATAAAAATAAAATAATAAAATCCACTTACCTCACCAAGCTCCCGCAGCACGGGCCGTCTCCGGACGATCGCCTCAGCGGCGATGGGGGAAGTGAGAGCAGCCCCGGGGTCACTCCGCTGCAGCTGCGCGTCACTCCCCTGCGCCGCTGACCTGTATGTGCGGCGCACACACCGGCGCCGGACATACAGGGGAGGAGGGAGGGAGGAACGTCCCCCCTGCCTCCTCCCTGCACAGCGAGAAATCCGGGCGGGTGAAGCGGGCGCAGCGGCCGCTTCACCCGCCTGTTAGGAGCGGCCGGCGCGCCAGTAGCGCACTAGCGCTACTCTGTTGCCACGGGGCCATTTAAAGAGCCCCCCGCCGCCTGCTGGCAGCGGGAGGAATGCCAACTCCCCCGGGAGGGCGGGAGGGGACCCCAAATAGCGGGACCCCCCCGCCAAAAACGGGAGAGTTGGCATATATGGATAAGGTGTGCCACAAAACTGGGGAATTAGTTCCTAGCGTAGTTAAATGTCTTTACATAGACGTTGTCTTTAGTCAAACATACAATGAACTTAAAACAATAATTTGATGGTTTATGTGACTAAGGGAAAATGTTGTTTATAGGTACTGTAAAGGAATCCTTTACTGTGTAGTAATTGCACCTTATAGACAAGGTATTTGGACAACTAATATCCATCTGGTCCTACTTCTTTTCTAATATATTGGCTGCATTAAATCATCTGGATTCCAAGCTGCTTAGATCAGAGGATTGTCTACCACTGTAACAAACCCTAAGCTGTTATAAGTATTAGGTCAGTACAGGTTTTCACTGGCAATAGATATGAGGCATAAATTAAAGGGGTTGTCCACTAGTTTAAAAAAACAATCTGTCTGTCATTGGGCCTTAAAAATAAAAAATAAAGTAAGTTCATCTCTGGAGGCCAATCCATTTTTATCACTGCTCTCCGGTGATGATGTTACATTCATCAGTTACGTGAAACTATAGCCGATCAATGGATTCAGTGGTCATCTGCAGTGTTACATGACCAATAAAGGTCATATCATTTGCGGGGAGCATGGGACAGCGGTGGAGTTGGAACAGAGTGGTCTGTAAAGGTGAGTTGATACTTTAGCTTTAATCAGGATTTTAAAAAAAACAAAAAAACAAATGGACAACCATTTAAACTGTGGACAGCATTGGTAGTTGTTTCTCACTTACTCAAAGAAGTATCTGTAGTCAGTCCCCAGTAACAAGAAACTATGACCTAACCTGAGACAGTGCACATGTGGGGAAAAGGGGCCTAAAATGCAACACATTTTCACTTAGGAGGCAATGCATTCCATGCGCAAGTGTTCTTCATTGAACTTTTGCTCAGTGCCCACTTGGTGCCTTTTAATGCCTCTTTACCACCTTTCTTTCTTGAGAGTCACTAAAAAAAAAGGCAAATCGGCAAAAAAAAGGCAAGGAAAAGAAGGACAGTAACGAGGCAATAAATAAATGGGTACTAAGAAGCTAATGTGCGTTCATACGGCAAAGATAAAATATATAGTGTCTTTTTTTTGGCACACAGGGGGGCGGCTTTTGTCAGTGGTTTGCAGACTCAAGCCATCCCCCCTTTGCACCCACATGTTCATGTTCTGCCCGAAAACTGGGCTGAAGAATGAACATGTTCTAAATTTTTAGGAACGTCCGGCAGAAAATCCGTGCAGTGTGGACTGCTGACCAGATTTTCTATTTAAATCAATGTAAAAGATTGACAGTCGATTTACAGGTGGTTTTCAAATCCGGAAACCGTCTGTAAAACTGACTGGAAACACTAAGGGCGACATGTATGATCGGGCTTTTCGCCTGTTTTTTGCAGTAACCTGCGCCTCCCGGCCCGAATCCCCCTGTCGGACGCGGGGATGCAGTGTTAGGCGCAGCGTTCGCCACTTTCAGCTGCGCTCCGCATGAAGGGCACAGTGTGGGCGCGCTGTAGGCATTCCGAGGCGGGATGCGGTGCGCTCGAAACTCTGAGGCATGTACGATCGCGAGTCGGCAAAGTGCGGCGCATTGCAGCGCTCGGCAGCTCCGACAGTCAGACCTGGTTGATTTTGGTCTAAATGCTCCGGCGGAGGCGAAGTGAAGCAAGAACGGAACATGAGAGGAAGCATAGAAGTTCGTATCAGAAATCTCGGCGCTTAGCTCCGTGCAGCATGGAGTAGGATTCCGAAAAAAAATCGCCTTTATAAAGGCGGAAAACATTGTCAGAAAAAGAGCTCAAACCTCAAAAATAAAAAATACATTAAAAAAATCACTTTCCAAAAATCAAGAACGGCGCAACATCAAGAATTAGTATATTGGAAATTGCCGGGAAATACAGTAATTCAAATTCTGAAAGCTATTCTCATTGGTCGGCAGAAACCGGCCAATCAGAATAGGAGCGACAGTGAATCATTAAAACCTATGGAGAGCTATTGACCAATCAGAATAAAAGGCGGGACAGTTCAAAAAACAGTAAAAATGCAGAAAAGAGCTGATTGGTTGAAAAAAATGATTTTTTTAATCATACTCCATGCCGCACGGCGCTGAGAGCCGAGATTGCATTGCGCCGATCTCTCCATAGACTACAGTGGGAGAAGTAGCTCGCCCTCTGATTGGCTGGGATAGCCAAGCCCCCGCTAGCTCAGCCAATCAGTTCTTTTCTGCATTTTTACTGTATGTTGAACTGTCCCGCCTTTGATTCTGATTGGTCAATAGTTCTCCATAGGTTTTAATGGTTCACCGTCGCTCCTATTCTTGAATTAGGATATTGGAAAGTGATTTTGTTTTATGTATTTTTTATTTTTGAGGTTTGAGCTCTTTTTCTTATAAAGGCGATTTTTGATTCATACTCCGCACCGACATGTGGGATGATTTCTCGCTGTTTTCCAGACTGTCTCGCATCGGAACAGATTTTTGGCGCAGTCCCTTCTGCGCCTAAGTCCCGCACTGCGCCCCACACACTGGCGAGGCGCAGGGACCTTTTCCGCACATGTATGAGCGCACCTCCTCGGACGGCGAATCTTAGGCGCAGGCCCGCACTGCGCGTCTGTCCCCGCATTGCGCCCCACACACTGGCGAGGTGCGGCGGACTTTTCCCTGCATGTATGAGTGCACTACCTAGGGCGGCGAATCATAGACGCAGCGCCGCACTGCGCCTAAGTCCCGCACTGCGCCTCAAACACTGGCGAGGGGCGTCGGACTTTACATAGGATGTATGAGCCGACATAAATCAGGCGCAAATTTCGCCGGAAAACCGGCGGAAAGGTGCGTCCCGACGTGGCGAGATTCATACATGTCGCCCTAAGAGTCTCGTGCCTATCTGCCATTTATTACTTCAGTAGTGTCATTCTGTTCAGTCACCCTTTTCTGCCCAAAGACCACTCACTGATCCTTTAGTGCCATTCTATTCAGTGCCCCCTTGGTGTCATTTATTCCCTATTAAAGGGGTGTTCTCACAGAGCCTGCTCTTTACAGCCAGTTTGAGGCTCACATTTAATGGTTAGGTTGTGGGTGGTTCTACAGCAGTGATTGACTTATTACTTCTACTATTCCTAGCTAAGCCTCTTAGGGTATGTTCACACGACGTATTGGTGCTCTGAGCAGGAGGACACTAAAAGGTCAATAAATGACACATGGGCAGTAAGGGTACTTTCAACTGACAGATTTTACTATTAAAAAAATCTGTGGAATCCGTGGCAGAAATACAAGGTGATGCCTTGAAGGGGTTGTCCAGCAAATGAAAGTTATTTTTCATTGAGGCCAGGCTGGGTAATATAAAATGTAAAAAAAAAAGGTTATACTTACCTACAGGTTCCCCAACGCCGCCCCTCGGGAGCTCCCCAGCAATCCAATCCTCTTGACTTCCAGGTTCTGCAGGAGAGGCTCACGCTCCATTGTAAGCTGATGGTTTTTTTAACATTGGATTTCTCCCCAATTTTAGATATGACAGGGTTTTTTTCACTTAGGCTCATCCATGTTTAAGCTACCCAATGTGTAATGCTACATGATCCGGAGTCAAGAAAATAATGCTTTTTTTCCCCCACATTAGATTTGAAATCTATATTAGAAAAAAACATTAATTCCCATTGAACGGGAATCTATCCCCAATGTATATTTTTACTAATTAAGATACTGCTATTCTTTTCTTCTTAGCTGCTTTAATTTTCTGATTTTTTCTATTTCTGCTGTCTGTATATGATTATGGAGGCAGCCATCTTGTCTAAGCTGCTTTTAACAGCATTTAGAGAGATCCTTTACAACAGCTTCATGGACATAGGAGCCTGTGAACAGGAGCAGAACTATGCAGGGAGAAAAGAGGGTAAGCTTCGACTATCTCTGATTGGTGTATCCTGTGTCATCTATACACATTGTAATCCTTCATGTGCTATTAATGAGGAGACTATTGAAAAGTTTTCTTTACAGAACAGGAAATGTCAGACTATTATTAGGCTTAGTGGCCAAAGTAAAAACGTCAAGATTTCAGGATTTTTTCTAAAAAAAATAGTGATAAGGAAAATGTGAAAAAATTATAACCAAAAATTCTTACACACTAGGTACATTTTTGATTACATATTCCCTTTAACAAAATTGGATAAACATCCAACGCGGTTTTCACGTGGATTATTCATGTGAAAAAACTATGCATGAGCACACTCTTCGGTCCCTTTGGGTATGTTCACACGGCTTATTTGGGCGCGCATTTCGCCGCGTATAACGCGCAATACACGACGTAATGCGCACCGCAATTACGTTAATCCATAGCTCTCATAGAGATATGATCGTATTGTACGCGCGGGGGGAGAATTGACATGTCAATTGTTTGCAGCGATTACACGCCGCGAACAATGTATGTCAATGGGGCCGGCGGCATGCCGTCCCCCCGTGCTTTGGTAATACTATACGCACCGCAATACACCGTGTGAACATACCCTTTATTGCCGAAGTTTCCCAAATTATTAAATGAATGTCCTCAGTAACTGACCTGTCCTAAGCAAAGCGTCCACTCCTGTTCTAAGCAGAACAGCTGCTGCTTTTTGTTCTCTGCTTCAAGTTTGTCTTTCTACTTCTGTTGCCCATGTGACCCAGTCTTGTATCCCACTGAAATAGACCTTTGTGATGACGTAATCACATTAGCTTGTAACTTGGTGCTCGTTTCTTTTAATTTAAATAAAAAAAATTAAAACTAACCTTTTCCCGTTCCCTGCTGTACAAATGCCTCACTTGGCTGCTGTCCAGCACAGGAAGTGTAATGCATTGAAATCACCACTACCACTTGTTGGGGCGTTTGTTTGGACCTCTTGTAGGCCACAGGTCTTAGACCTACAGCCTACAAGGGCAATTGGTGGGGATACTCACCGGCTCAGACTGGCCCACAGGGGGATAGGGGAAACCCCCGGTGGGCCCCTGGTCATGGTAGACCTGGAGTTGCTTTTAAACTGCATATACATCCTTGGGCAAGGCAAAAAACATAGAAATAGAGGCAAGAGGCAGAGTATAGGAGGCATGTACAGTCATTTACAGTAGCTGTAGGGTGGGCCCCTAATATAAACTCCACCACAGGGCCCAGAAACAACTCAACTGGCGGACCCCGAGAGTCAACTCCACCTGCAGGCCCTAGGTACCCCAGTCCGACACTTGATACTCATACAGTTTAAAAGCAGGGCTTGGGGCTTCTAAATGAACAGTGGCAGCAGGTGGTGCACACAGCAAGCTGCGCCAGTGTACTGTTATCCCCCTGGCATCTGGCATCTTGTGTGACTGTGCATTTTTTTAAATAGCTGAGGCATGTCTTGGATATATGATAGTTGTCACTTGACCAATCTTCTTTACTTTCGTCTTAAGGTACTTTTCATCTCTGCCAAATTAGCCCATTATATATATGGACATATTATTTACTAAGTGGTCATTATTTCTCTATAACACATTTTTTCAGAGCTTATTGTCATCCTTGCACATGAGCCATTCTGCATTATATACACATATGTGCTTTTAGGTATTGTCTGGAACATATATGTGTGCTACACATTAGTTTGCTCAGATGTGTGACTCAGAGATGATCTCTGCATATGCGCAATGAGTAGGTCGTGATTTTGCGCCCCTGGCATGTGTAAATGACTGAACATGCTGCTCTGCATATAGGACGAAATATAAGACAGTTGTATTGACTTATTTTCTTCTTTTATGTGAATAAAGATATCCCTAACAATTAGACTTATTTTAGGATCAAAATGTTATTCTCATTGCCTCACTGTCTCATATTTCCATTGACGAAGCCACATGAGGGCATGTTTTTGCAGAATCATCTTTATTTTTCAATGCCATAATTTTGAGGTACTTATAAACGTAGTGATTAACTTTAAGGGCTTGTTCACACAGCGTTTTTGGATCCGATTTTGGATCCGAAAATCAGATCCTAAGCAGATCCAACACGCAGCTGCATGTTTGGATACGTGTTGGATGCAGCAGGATTGCACCCTATAGTTTAAAATAGGGCTGTGTCTTTCGGACCAAGAATTGACATGTCAATTCTTGGAACAGATCCGAAAGACGCAATGAGACACGCACTGGCAATCACTCGTGTGAACGCCGATGCGTGTTTTTAGTAAGAGCAATGTAAATCACATTGCTATTTCTTACATCCTATGTGTTTGGGTCCATTTAGGGTCCGACAGACGGATCCAAACACGTATCTAAAAGCGTATGTTCACACAGACTCAACACGCCACGTGAACATACCCTAACTCTTTCTGGGATAGAAATAGTAAAAATTCTGCAATTCTCCCACTGTTATTTTCTTTTTCTTTTTTTACTTTTTACTGTGCAGTGTAAATGACGATATCTTAATTCTGTGGGTCTAAGAGTCATATCGTTTTTATTGTTCAACCAATGTAGCTATTTTAGGGCTTGTTTTTTTGCAGGACAAGATTTTATTTTCATTATTATTATTTTCAGGTTGTCACAGTTCACACCGAAGTCGCTGCTGTGGACCGCGGATGTATCTGTTTGCCTGTTTGTGTCCCTTGTTATTGCTGCTACTCCTGTTCTTGTCTGCTCATTCTTCCTAGGCTCACTCTTCCTAGGGCGGGCACACACTCGTTGGTCTGCATTTAAAGGAACAGTGTCCCAATTTCCTGGCCAATGACCTACAACCTCCTGGCATATGAGGAACTTCCTGGTCAGTTCATGATTGTCCACCTGGCACCTGGCTGTGGGTTTCTGGTTCTGCTATTATTCCTATCTGCTATGTATGTTTATCCCTGCTGTCTTGTCAGCCTGCTACCTGTGTTCCTGATACCTGTCAGTTCATAAGTGTCTATCTGAGCTCCTAACAATTGCTTCCTGCTCTTACCTGTCGTTATGTCTATCTGTTCCTGTGTATGTTTAATCCTGCTGTTCTTGCATACATTTAACCCTGCTGCATACAAGCCAACTCTCCCGTTTTTGGCGGGTGGGTCCTGCTAATGGGGCTACCCCCCTCCCCTTTCCCGCCATCCCGGCAGAGTTGGCAAACCTCCCACCGCCAGCAGGGGTTCTTTGAATGGCCGCGGCGCTGGAGTAGCATCAGGACGCTACTCTGGCGCCGCGGCCGTTCCTACAGGCGGGTGAAGCGGCTGCAGCGGCCGCTCACCCGCCCGGCGAGTCTCACTGTGCAGGGAGGAGGTAGGAGGGCTCATTCACCTCCTCCCTTCTCCCCCTGTATATGCAGCGCCAGTGTGTGCGGTGTACATACAGATCAGCGTCACAGGGGGAGTGACGCGCGGCTGTACTCACTCCCCCTGCGACGCTGAGTCGGTCGGCCGGGAAATGTCCGGAGCTGGATGCGCTGCAGGGAGCCAGGTGAGGTAAGTGGCTTTTATTATTTTATTTTTATTAGCTATAGGGGGGCTCTACCTGACTACAAAGAGGGCTCTACCTGGCTATAAAGGGGGCAATACCTGGCTACCATGGGGGCATCTACACGGCTACCATGGGGGCAATACCTGGCTACAATGGGGGCATCTACCTGGCTACAATGGGGGCTCTACCTGACTACAAAGGGGGCATCTACCTGACTACAAAGGGGGCATCTACCTGGCTACAATGGGGGCTCTACCTGGCTACAATGGGGGCTCTACCTGGCTACAAAGCGGGCTCTACCTGACTACAAAGGGGGCACTACCTGGCTACAGAGGGGGCTCTACCTGGCTACAGAGGGGGCTCTACCTGGCTAAAACGGCGCATCTACTTGGCTACAAGGGGTATCTACCTGCCTGTAAGGGGCACTACCTGGTTATAGGGGCTACTACCTGGCTATAAGGGCACTACCTCGCTAGAGGGGGCATCTACCTGGCTTTCTTCCAAAGCCGTTATGCAGTTAGGTGGAGTGGGTGTGGCTTTTTGAAAGGGCGTGACACACCATCAAGATGGGCGTGTCCATGCAAATTTTTTGGCGTGGCACGCTACGCGCACCGCCCTCTTCAACCTCCTAAATTTCCACTTTCAAAAGTTGGCAAGTATGACCCTGCTGGTCCTGCATGTCTGTTACCTAGGTTTTGGTTTCTGCTGTATCCTGCCCTCTTGCCTGTCTGCCTGATACCCGGGTTTCTGGATTCTGCTGTCCTGATACCTGTTTACCCTGTTGTGTCCTGCCGTCTTGCCTGATATACGTTTAACCTCATGTCAGTCTGTTCTCCTGTTCCTGCTGTATTCTGTTGTTGTACCTGCTTGATGCCTGCCTGCACTTTGGTTGCCACTGTGAGTAGCCACGTCAGGGGTAGTGTCCTGGGGGTTCCCCGAAGAGAAATCTGTTCCAGCTTTACGGCAGGCTCTGGTGAAGACCGGGGGCCCCTTAGACTCTGCTGCCTGGCGTGGTCCGCTATACCACCATCTACGCTCCCGGTGACCCAGAGGTTCTACAACTACCCGGCAATCGACGTGACAATACTTACTGTCCCGTCTTTCTGTGACAAAGGTACATAGGACCTGTTGAGTAAAGAGGTATTCCCACCTCAGACATTCAAGGCAGATTGATAGAATATGGCATAAATGTCTGTTAGGTACAGGTCCCACCTCTTTAGTTATTCATCCTGAATCAAGACGAAGGTCGTGACACACACCATGGTCAATCGGCAGCTTGTAGAGCAATCAGATAAGAGACGGATGAGAGAAAGGTGGGGAGAGGTAGCCAGTGACCAGAGAAATTTGTGTACTCTAAGGCAATAAAATCTTTATCTCCTGACCAAAGCAAAATCAAAACAGCAATGTATTTGGTAATATTCTTCATTTACCTTTCCCTACATGTTACACGCTAATCATTGTGGTGAGAAATCATCTTTATCACTTTGAAAAGCTATAGCTTCACTTTCAGTCTGTCATTTGCAGTCTGGCACCACACTCTTCTGTGCCAGCAGCTGCTTGTCACACACTCAAATTAGGAACACTTAGGGCGACATGTCCAAAAAGTGGCGTATCTATGTCAGTTTTAGGCACATTAAATCAGTGTAAAGTGCGCCTGAAAGTCCGATACTTTCTATAATTTGGCGTCAGGTATACCTTGCATAGATTACGTAATGCGCCTAAAATGGCACATCGTATCAAAAAAGGGGGCATTGCATCAAAAAAGGGGGCATTGCTCAACACTCGGCACATAGCATATCATTGGTAGTATATGGTATGCATCTATCGAGGCTCATTGCCCAAAGGGGGCGCATAACATATGTAAGGCGCCTCAATAGGCGCATTTCGCAACGGGGGTGCACAGTGCACCATATTTAGGCACATTACAAAGTTTTGTTCCAGCCGTATAATGCGCCTAGTTTTGGTGTACGACAGTTCATTTACAACAAGAATATGGCGTAAAAAGTGGGTTTGCTGCAAAACAGAACAAAAATCTGGAGTTGGCGTGTTGGGACATGTCGCCTTTAGATTCTTTTCACTTCAGCCTAGCACAACTCACCACACCCAACCACTTTAAAGCAAACATGGAACTGGCCTACAACCTATTCTCACCATCACTTCTTTTTACAGGGTTCCTTATGGTAGACCCACATGACTACCGAACAGCTATATATGTGCCCACCAGGACAGTACAAAGTACCAATACCAGCATAAAATATAAATTGCTTTTATCTAAATCCAAGAGTAAAAGACATACAAAGACAAAGCAACTAATATATACAGCTAAGGGAAGAAGGTAGTATAGGAATACTTAAAAAAGGGAGAAAGAATGTATGATCAATAATTCACAATTAGAGTGCATATAAATATGACATCCACATAAATCAAATATTATTTGTCATAAACACTTCTATATATTTGGCAATGGACAATAATGCCAATAGAAGATAGTATAAGGCCTCGTTCACACGGCTTATTTCTCCGCGGATTGGCGCCGTACTCCACACCGGATTTGCGCTGCAGTACAGCGCCAATCCGTCGGAGTAATTACGGTAATCCACTGCTCTCATAGAGAACAGTGGAATCCGTCGCTCCTCCCCGCTCGGTGAATCTGCCGCGGGGGGAGAAAGTGACATGCACATTATTTACGGCCCGTACGCGCCGTAAACAATGCATTGTCTATGGTCCCGCCCCTTATTCACGCCGGATTTGTGAGCACAATCCGGCTCACAAATCGGTCGGGAATAAGCCGTGTGAACACGGCCTAAGAGAGCCATTAGTATAAGATAATGTAAACAAATATATTTATTGAATAATATACTGGCCTCCAAGGTACATTATGCCCTATATTGCACCAAATAGAGTGTAAAACAATCAATACATGGATGTGGCATGGATGAAACTTACTCCTAGTGTCCACTATAGCTACCTCCTTTGTAGAGGACAGTCCCGACGTGTGTTTTGTGTGGACTTCTTCTGGGGGCATTACTCAAGAAATGTATTTGTTTACAAGGTATATTTTTATGGTTTATTCCAGTACAGTGAATAGAATTGCATTTTGGAAAACCGACAGCAATATAGTACACAAGCCCAGAAATTCCTGCCATCATGTCAAACCTTACAGAAACCTTAGCAAATGTGGCTTGACAAAGGGGGCGGACCCCGAAACGTAGCAGGTGCAAACAAGCACGGAGGTGATGGAGGCTACACGCTCAGAGGAACAACAGGTCTCAGCGTGTGAATAAGTCTGCATGGACTGAAAGGTTGGACTTTGTATCTTACCCTGTAACGGTTACCTATCTATATACTTTTTAAAGTTTCTATTGTGCTATATATGCATATTTCTGGCATATCTTTTGTATTGATTAAAAAGAAAGAAAAAAATTTACAGATCCGTGGTAAGAATATATATATATATATATTTTATATATATATTATATATATTATATATAATATATTATATATATATATAATATATTATATATAATATATATATATATATATATATATATATATATATATAATATAAGTAGGCACACAACATAACGTTTCTTAGTCTCCTGTGTTCCTTAGATACCGTCAACCCTTTCCCACCGTGTGGTCATAATAAAATGGCTTTTCATTTTTTATTCCTCGCCTTACAAAAGCCAAAACTTTTTTTTATTGTTCCATCTACATAGATCTATGAGGGTTTGTACTTTTTTTTTTTTTTAACAGTGCCATTGACTATACCCTGTAATGTACTAGGAAAAACTCTTAATGGGATGAAATGCCATATTTGCAGGTGTTTTTTTTATGGCATTCACTTTTCAGTATAAATTATGTGTTATCTGTACTCACTTTTTTATACCTCCCTACCTACTGGGTGACCTATATACCTACCTACTGGTGGGATATATATCTACCTACCTGCCTACTGAGGGGGTTTATATACCTACCTAATGGGCGTCCCATATCACTATTCAATAGGAGGCAAACCTACCTACCTGTTTAATGAGAGGTTGTACCTATCTGTCTTCATAATGTAGGAGTGTACCTACCTACTATATTAGGGGGTTACCTGCCTACTATATCAGGAGTCAAATGAAGACTAAAACTGGGTACACAAACAGGAGCTCCATAATCATCTGGAGGAACTTTTACTGTTTGGAGTACAAGGGGGGTCATTGTTACCATTTGGGGATCTATGGATAGATAGTTTGTAAAGAGGTAAGACACATGTAGGGAGGTGCTGGAAAAGTGAGCAGTCTAAGATTTTTGTGTGTTAAATTCTGCAGGGAAGAGTCATAGTCGGGACAAGTTGTCAAGGTGGTCTGGACCAGATGCAGAAGAAAAGGAAAAGTGAACTGTGCCAGTAAGAAAAGATGTCATTGTTTATTCTGATTCTGTTTTGGATCAGTGCTGTAATCACTGTCACGTGACGGTGACCTGAACGGATATCAGACCACTATGTGGTTAATATATGGTGGTATTTTAGGATAAATTGGCTCTCGTATAGGGACAGCCCAAATATGTCAGCAGATCCCAGAATGCTTCAGAGCAGCAGTGGTGGGGAACAGATATTTTAAATATAACTTTTTTTCACACCCTGGCCCTATTTCAAATAAATTTTCTTCCACTGGACATCCCCTTTAAGTAGGAATAATTTTTCATGGCACGCTCTACCACAGGCATCCATCAAGCCAAGTCAGGAACATGTTGTTAAAAAATAGTGGTCCACAGCCTTGAAGAGGAGTTGTAAAAGAAAAGGAAGGCCCGAGCTGAAGTTTGACACTAGAGCCCATAAGCTTTTAGCTATGCCCCTGATTCAGCCCATAGATGAACGACTTTCGACAGATATCCTCAAAATCGTTGGAATCGTCATTAAAAATCTCATGTCTACGACTGACTTTCTACTGTTCATAAAGAGACACCCAGAGTTTGATTATAACTTCCTGACGTCTTATTCCCTCACAAACACAAAGCTGAGGAAAACATTTCCTGTTAATTATCACTCAGAAGAATGCCCTCGGCTTTATTATTGCAAATTAAAGTATCTTTTCAGCTGTTCCTTCCTTTGTTTATCATCTTGACGGGAAACAGGGTTAGGGATGGAATGAGCTTGAATAGAAGATCATTAACCCTGTGCATCTTACATGTCGCAAGCAGCGCAAAGGGCATTTTACCAAGAGGCCTCGTAGATTGAAACCAGAGATGCAACAGTGCTTTCTACAGTGCTTTGCAAAAGAATTTGCCCCCCCCTTGAACTTTGCCACATTTCAGGCTTCAAACATAAAGATATAAAATTTACATTTTTTGTGAAGAATCAACAAGTGGGACACAATTGTGAAATGAAATGAAATTTATTGGATATTTTAAACTTTTGTAAAAAATAAAAAACTGAAAAGTGGGGCGTGCAAAATTATTCGGCCCCCTTAAGTTAATACTTTGTAGCGCCACCTTTTGCTGCACTTATAGCTGCAAGTCGCTTGGGGTATGTCTCATCAATTTTGCACATCGAGAGGCTGAAATTCTTGCCCATTCTTCCTTAGTGCACAGCTTGAGCTCAGTGAGGTTGGATGGAGAGCGTTTGTGAACGGCTGGAGCTCAGTGAGGTTGGATGGAGAGCATTTGTGAGCAGCAGTTTTCAGCTCTTTCCACAGATTCTCGATTGGATTCAGGTCTGGACTGTGACTTGGCCATTCTAACACCTGGATACGTTTATTTGTGAACCTTCCATTGTAGATTTTGCTTTATGTTTGGGATCATTGTCTTGTTGGAAGATAAATCTCCGTCCCAGTCTCAGGTCTTTTGCAGACTCCAACAGGTTTTCTTCCAGAATGGTCCTGTATTTGGCTCCATCCATCTTCCCATCAATTTTAACCATCTTCCCTGTCCCTGCTGAAGAAAAGCCCAAACCATGATGCTGCCACCACCATGTGTGACAGTGGGGATGGTGCTTTCAGGGTGATGAGCTGTGTTGCTTTAACGCCAAACATATCGTTTTGCATTGTGGCCAAAAAGTTGGATTTGTGTTTCATCTGAGCAGAGCTCCTTCTTCCACACGTTTGGTGTCTCCCAGGTGACTTGTGGCAAACTTTAAATGAGACTTTTTATGGATATCTTTGAGAAATGGTTTTCTTCTTGGCACTCTTCCATAAAGCCCAGATTTGTACAGTGTACGACTGATTGTTGTCCTATGGACAGACTCTCCCACCTCAGCTGTAGATCTCTGCAGTTCATCCAGAGTGATCATGGACCTCTTGGTTACATCTCTGATCAGTCTTCTCCTTGTTTGAGATGAAAGTTTAGAGGGACGTCTGGGCCTTGGTAGATTTGCAGTGGTCTGATACTCCTTCCATTTCAATATGATCGCATGCACAGTGCTTCTTGGGATGTTTAAAGTTTGGGAAATCTTTTTGTATCCAAATCCGGCTTTAAACTTCTCCATAACAGTATCACAGACCTGCCTGGTGTGTTCCTTGGTCTTCATGATGCTCTCTGCGCTTTAAACAGAACCCTGAGACTATCACAGAGCAGGTGCGGAGACTTGATTACACAGAGGTGGATTATATTTATCATCCTCAGTAATTTAGGACAATATTGGATCATTCAGAGATCCTCACTGAACTTCTGGAGTGAGTTTGCTGCACTGTAAGTAAAAGGGCCGAATAATATTGCATACCCCACTTTTCAGTTTTTTATTTTTTTACAAAAGTTTAAAATATCCAATAAATTTCGTTACACTTCACAATTGTGTCCCACTTGTTAATAAAAATTTTTATATCTTTATGTTTGAAGCCTGAAATGTGGCAAAAAGGTTGAAAATTAAGGGGGGCCGAATTTTTTCCCAAAAACCTAAAATTAATAATTTTTTTCTTTTTTAATTTCAGGTTTTAAATGTTTTATAATACTTTTCCCCACAGCACAATATTAGACACTCTCCTTTCCAAGGGGGCTATTGGCACAATAAGGCTTGGCTCCCATCTGTGTCGGAGGTTCCGTCCAGAACCTCCGTTACAGAGATAAAAATAGAAAAAAAGACCCCGTTAGAAGGGAACACCAATGGCACTAGGTAGACTCTATTGGTGCCATTGGTGGGTTTACGGCATGATATCCGTTGTTTAGACAGAACATGCGACGGAGGTTCCGAACGGAACCTTCAACACATATGTGTACCAAGCCTAAAGGTCTGTTCACATTTTGTTTTCACAATACATTTGTTGTATGTACTGGTAAAATTCCTGATGTACACAACAAAGTATTTATAATCCCCATGCACCCAGCATATGCCAACAGAGTGCCCGTTTTTGCTCCTGTGTAGGAAAGGACAATATGCTACGCTTCTTGTACACAGAGTCACAGTAAAAAAATATATACCATGTAATATATTTACACTGAATTTTCAATGACTGGAAAGGCCAGCTAACACCACTATATTGCTATACAGTGGTATACAATGAAAATACATATCGGGTATTACATAAGACATGTACCTTCAAAAGAATAATCAAGGTCTGGATAAAATGTGAGCTAACAGCTGTTTTTGTCATGATCGTAAACTTCTAGTGAGAGAGATAAACTCACCAGTTGTGAAGACACGATGCTAGCGCGGGTTTGGGCTCTTTTCTTAGATGTAAATACAAGATATGTGCTCTGCAGACCGGACAGGATGATACAAGGCTGTTTCCAGTTCAGTAACTCAAAGGTTTAAAGTTTTTCGTAGTAGAAAGATAAGATCAGATAGTTTGAAGCAAGCTCCCTCCTCCAGGAAGTGATGTCATCATGCTGGGTACAAAATAATACCCAAAAGAGGTACAGGTTTTCTAGAGTATGTACAAAGGGAATAGTGTAAAAAAAGGGACAAAAACTGCTCTATAATTGAAACAGAAATATATTTGGTAGTAATGTTCACCTTTTCCTACATTTTTAAAGCTAATCAATTAGATAGGAATACCCCTTTAATATGGGCTGAACCTCTGCTGTTGGAAGTCTCCAACAGCAGATATCTGGGGATAAAAGGATTGGGCAGTTAAATTTCAACATGCCCAATCCTTTTGTTGTAAAGACAGATTAGATGTCAGAAGAGTCTATGATGGCTTCCTCACATTTAGATCACATGAAAGCTTAGGTGAGCCAAGTATGCATGAATATTTGTTCTCAAGAGAAATAGCAGAAGATAAAAACATCTATTTGATGTGTATAACCAATCTACGGCCCCATCTACCAACATTTCTTATCAAATTATTATGTTTACTGATGTTGCAAAATTGCAGTAAAAATTATCATTTGACCACACTGTGTAAATATATCCTGAAGTTCTATTCACACCATTTAAATTCCACGTGGATTCTATTTTAAGATACTCACAAAATATGGATTAAATTAGTCATTGATTTTAATGGAAAATTCACATTATAGTTTATAGGAGATTTTGAAGCTAAATCCTTGCAGATTCTGCGCAGTAAGTGGTCTAATCCAGGTTTAAAGGGGTTGTCTCACTACATTGATTCATCAGACCTCATTTCCTGTTTTCTTGGTTTCATTTTTAATTCAGAGGCGTGTTTACTGGCTTCCACTAGGCTGCGGTAGAAGCCAGGTCTGTCGCTATAGCGACAAGCACTGGCAGCCTATCATGAGAGATTGAACAGGTCTGTAGCTACAGCAGACTGAAGAGCTGATGCAGCCCATATAAGACGGGATATCTGAGAATAGGTAGGACACTGTTAATGTACACATATTGCAAAGTGACTTGTTTTTGCAAGACCTTTAACATAAAAAGCAATCCTTGTAGTGAGACAACCCCTTTAAGACCATAGCAAAATCCATGGAATACAAAGTGCCAGCCCACAGTATAAAGCCAAATATATATGTCAGGGACCAGTCAGGGACACACACACACAGACAAGTGGGCCCTGACTCTGATCCCAGCCCCTGTCCCTGCCTTTTGGGGAACCCGACTCCTTAAAAGGCCGGCCCCAACCGGAAGACTGATGGCTGCACTGATATAGGTGCGACACAGACAGAACAAACAGACACAGAACAATAAACGTAGTTGGCGGTCCAAAGTCGGCAACAGTATGGGCAGCGAGGTACAGAGACGTGAGACAAAGAGGATAACCGGGGTCCAAGCCAAAGGTCAATACCATATGGGCGCAGCAGTACAAAATC
Organism: Phyllomedusa bahiana; assembly: GCA_025379985.1. Lineage (NCBI taxonomy): Eukaryota > Metazoa > Chordata > Amphibia > Anura > Hylidae > Phyllomedusa > Phyllomedusa bahiana. Next base: position 62,013 of record JAODAL010006327.1, on the reverse strand, counting down.
ACTAGGAAACAGAGGATAGTCAGGAGAACAGCAAGGTCAAATACAGAAAAGGCAAAAGCAAAAGGAAGGTCTAGCTATAATCAAAAGACCTCTATAGCAGGCACAGGGGACTGGTGAAGGCATCCTTGACTAGGTGAGCAGTGGACACAGAACAGAGGTGAAGACACACAAAACTAGATAGGGAAACAAGGCTGCCAATCAAGGAGGAACACTGGTTAACTGAAAGAGTGCTGGAGGATTCCTGACCACGGGCATTGGCCAGGAATCAATTACCTACAGAGAAAAAAGGACTCAGTTCACACTAGTGAATAAGAATACAAGGTATTACGTTAAAAACCATGGTTTACGTCGTACCGGCCGTGGCCGGTGACCAGAACCAAAAGCAGGGGGCGTGACAGGCACAATCATGACAGTACCCCCCTCTCTATGAGGGGCCACCAGACCCTCAATAGACCCTCTAGGTTTGGCAGAGTGTACTTGGTGAATTTTTCCCTTTACTAACTCAGGGGCTTTTTTTGCCGATGGGACTCGGAGACGGACATATCTGGGTCTGTGTCGGCGATTCCCACTTGGTTTTTTGATTCTATTTGGGCTTTTTAAAAGTCTTATGACTCTTCGCCCAGACTGTGCACAGTCGATTAATGGGGGAAATTTTATATCAGTTTTACAACCAGTAGCAGCATAGTACATTAGAGGGGAATCCTCCTAATAGCAAAAGGGAGACAGCTTAGAAGGAGCAGAAATCTGTGAATGGGTTAGTTCGAGAACACTGCTCCCGAAAAAACGAAAATTTTCAGGTTTCCTTAATATACAAATGCATAGATTTCTTGCTCGGGGCAGACAAGTTAAGCTTTGCCCCGGAGAAAGGTCCTATGGTACAATTATCGGGCTGCTGTGGAGGCAAATTATCAGCAACATCTCTATCTAAGACGTCAGATTTACATTCTGAAAATTGTGACTTTAAATTTTCCCGCACACACCAGGGATCAACAATCTTCAAATGAGAACCACATGAGTCCCCCCATTTGATCAGCTCAGTGGTTCACCAGTCAAACACAGGATTATGGAGGCGGAACCAGGGCAAGCCAAGAATAATATCCGCAGCGAGTTTCTCCTGACAAAAAACGAAAGTTTTTCTGTATGCGAACTCCCCAACATTCAAATGATCTTAGCAGTCTGAAATTTGATTTTTCCCCCCTTTTTTAGGGAGGTTGAATCTACCCCTGAACACCAAAAAGGGAGCACTTAATGGAAATATTTTCCAAACCCAATGCCTGGACAGCAAACAACAAAATAAAACTAGCAGCAGCGCCTGAGTCAATCATAGCTTGACAAGAAAAATTCTTAAAATTTAGAGACCAAGGATAAGGCAAAAAAAAACTTATTACCAGGTTAGGAGGTACCTGTATACCCCAGATCCCTTTCCCTGGAATTACTCGGTTTCGGCGTTTCCCTTGAGGTGACTTGGGTTTTAGTCGGACAGTTCTAAAGAAAATGGTCGGATTTTCCACAATAAAAGCACAAGGCATTCTCCAGCCGATGTCACCTCCTGGGGGCACAATGTAAAACCCAAAAACCATGGGTTCTTCTTCAGGAAGTGGGTGATGAGGATAGAAGAGGAATTTTCAGAGAAGTAACAGGAGGTTTACAGAAAAATTTGACTTGAACTGAACAGTCGACCCCCCTTGTTTTTCCCTGCGTCTTTCCCTTAGTCTTCTGTCAATAGTCACAGCTAGAGTCATAGTTATTTAATGTCTCAGGGGGTGCATGGCTGACCATAGCATCCTTTACCACATCAGATAGTGTCACGGACGCCCCTGCGACCACTGTCCCGCGTCGCAGGCGCGCCTGTGCTCCTGCACCGAGCGGAGCCCCGTCCCGCACGTCGGGTTCGGGGTCCGCTCGCCTCCCTGCCCCCCGCCGGCATGCACTTACCCCCACGTCCTGCTCAGCTGCTTCCTTTTCCCGGGCGTAGCTCCGCCCCTAGAGGCGCGCACGCGCCGGCAATTTGAATTTAAAGGGCAGTGCGCCGGTAATTGGTTCATTGCCGGGCACTGCCCTTTTTAAAGTCCGGTCACTTCCTGCCGGCCCTCGCCAATCCTTGGTGTTCATACCCAGGTGAAAGTGTTTCCTGAGCGTTCCAGTATTGCCTTCCTGTGTACCGACCCTCGGGCTACGTCTACCGTCTACGAACCTTGCCGCCTCCCCGACCCACCTGCTTTCTACCGTCCACGAACCAGAGCCGCCTGTCCTGACCTTCTGTCTTTTCTCGACTACGAGCCTGCCTGCCGTTCCTGTACCTCGCACCCTTGGCCGCCACCGCAGGCAAGCCCCGCCAGTGGTAGTGACCTGGTGGAAACCCGCCGCAGCAAGACCATCCCGCTTTGGGGGCGGGCTCTGGTGAAAACCGGGGGGTCCCACTTAGATTCCACTCCCTGGTAGGGGCTTACGCCATCACCTGCGGTGGTCCAGTGGATCCACCTCCAGAATCGTTACAGTAGGATCCGGCTATGGATCCCGCCAAGGTACCCTTGCCAAGTTTTGCCAGCATCACCAACGTTGTGGTCAAGCAATCACAACAGTTGCGCAGCAAGCGCAGCAGCTCGAGCAACTCTCCCCCTTTTGGTGCAGCGGCTCGTCCCCGTCCACAGCAGCCACCGCCACTCCAGTTGCTCCTGCCCCAGCGGTTCCGGTGATCCCCAGGGGAACCCAAGCTTCGGCTGTCACTCCCATCCAATTCCAGCGGTGACCCGGGAAACTATGCAGGGGGTTTATCCTCAATGCTCTATGCACGTGGAGCGATGAACCGACCCAGTTTCCTGTCCGAACGTGCGAAGGTGGCTTTGTGGCCCCAGCCTCCTCTCCGGGGAAGGGCCCGCTGGCATGGGCTACACCCCTATGGGACAGAGATAAATCCGGTGACGGCGGTCTACAGTCATTCCTCAGTATTTCCCGCAACGTCTTCGAGGAACCAGCCCCATGCCTCCTCCGCTGAGACGGCCCTCCTAAATCTACGCCAGGGAGACCTGTCTGTAGGAGACTACGCGGTGCAATTCCGAAACCTGGCCTCTGAACTGACATGGAAAGAGGCCGCATTTATGTGCACTTTCAAGAAGGGACTCTCAAGTCGAGTTTAAAGACGTTTTGGCCGCTAGAGACCTCCCATCCTCCCTTAGCGACTTGATCCGGTTTTGGCGACCCGCATCGATATACGCTTCATTGAACGGGAGGAGGGGGCTTCTGCAAGAGCGCCAGTCAGCCCAACCTCCCCGGGTTTTTCCCTCACCTGGCCCCGGTGTTCCAGTGGCTTCCTGCGCCACACCTCCAACACCCACCGACGAGCCCATGCGTTTTGATCGGGCTCGCCTCTCTGAGCAAGAATTGGGCCCAGTGGCGACAACTAGGCTTGTGTCTCTATGTGGCAGCCAGAGCATTTTCGGAGGACTTGTCCCAAGCGCCCCAAGGCTGCGGGAAACTCCCGCACCTAGGATCTGTGGGAGAGGCATCCTAGGTGCAACCTCCTCCTCTCCACGCCTTTTTGAGCCTGTGCAGGTCATGTCAGAGTCTGGATCACATTCAGGTTCCGGCGTTTCTGGACTCGGGCTCAGCGGGAACTTATCCACCAGCCTCTAGTGAGGCGGTATCGGCTTCCAGTGGTACGCTGGAGAAACCGTTTGTCATCTCATCAGTCAGCAGGGGGGTGCTTAGCGACAACCATCCAGTTCGTCACCAAGCCACTGGCCCTCCATTTGGGGGCACTGCATAAGGAGGAGATCGCCTTCTATGTGTTGCCTCGCTCCTCGTCGGCGATCCCCTCGGACTCCCATGGCTACGGCTCCACTCTCCTAAACCTGGACTTTGGGCTACTGGAGGTGATCTGGGGTCCCAACTGTCGGGGGCGTTGTTTGGTGGCACCTCGCCCGGTGCTTCCCTGCTCTCGCGTTTAAACCCTTCAGGAGCCGCTGGCCCGGGCTGCCGCCCGAATATCTGGAGTATGCCGATGTGTTTCTCCGAGGGACAAGCCGAGAGTCATCCGCCGCATCGTCCATACGATTGCCCGATCGACTTATTGCCGGGGACCAGTCCTCCCCGTGGCCGAGTCGACCCACTGTCTGTTCCTGAGAAACCCAAGCCATGTCGGAGTACATCCAAAAGAATCTCAAGAAGGGGTTCATCCGGAAGTCCTCGTCCCCCGCCTGGCGCGGGGTTCTTTTTTCGTGAAAAGAAGGACGGTACCTTACGGCCTGCAATTGACTACCGGGGCTTGAACAAGATCACGGTAAAGAAAAACCCTTACCCCTTGCCGCTGATCACCGAACTTTTTGATCGCCTGCAAGGCGCCAAGATTTTCTCCAAGTTGGATTTGAGAAGGGCCTACAACTTGGTCCGAATCCGCAAGGGCGATGAATGGAAGATGGCCTTCAACAACCCGGGATGGGCACTAACGAGTACCTGGTGATGCCCTTGGACTCTGTAATGCGCCAGCCGTCTTTCAGGAGCTCGTGAAGACGTCTTCAGGGGCCTCCTCCTCTCCTGCGTGGTAGTCTACCTCGATGACATACTGGTGTTCTCCCCTGACCTCGAGACCCACCGCAAGCCATGTCCGTCAAGTACTAAGACTTCCCCTGGGAGAACCCCCTGTATTTCCAAGCTAGGGAGTGCCTCTTCCATAAGACTAGCCTCCGTTTTCTGGGGTATGTCTCTCTGACCAAGGCCACGGATGGACCCTGCTAAACTGTCTGCCTATTGCATGGCCACGCCCGTCGGGCTGGGGTTTTCCACGATCTTGGGCTCTGCAATTACTATCGCCAATTCATTTCCCCCACTTTCTACGCTGGTGGCCCCGATAGTGGCCGCACCAAGAAACAAGCCAATCCACGCAGTTGCCTGTCGAGGCCGAGGAGGCGTTTGTGAAGCTCAAATCCGCCTTCGCTACGGCTTCTATCCTTTCACGCCAGACCCCGCGAAACCCTTCATTGGAAGTGGATGCTTCGTCTGTGGGGGCTGGAGCAGTCCTTACACAAAAAGGGCCCCACGGGTAAGACTGTGTCGTGCGGCTTCTTCTCCAAGACGTTCACTTCAGCCCGAGAGAATTACAAGATTGGCGACCCGGAGCTACTGGCCATCAAATTGGCCCTGGAGGAGTGGCGTTATCTGCTGGAGGTGCCCGTTTTCCCATCCGTATCTACTCGGACCACAAGAACCTCCAATATCTGAGACTGCTTTAGCGACTTAAACCCACGCCAGGCCAGTGGTCGCTCTTCTTCTCCCGGTTCGACTTTCAGATTTCCCTTTCAGGCCCGCCGAGAAGAATGTGAGAGCTGATGCCCTCTCCCGTGCTTCCGACGTGGGAGGTGAAGAGACCTCTCCTGAAACATCATCCCCCCAGAACGTCTCATCTCGGCTGTCCAGTGGACCTCCGGAAGGTCCCTCCTGGAAGGACTTATGTGCGTCCTGCTCTCCGCAACGTATCTGAAATGGGGAATTGCTCATTGGTGGCTGGCCATCCCGGCGCGCCCGAAGAACCTTCCACCTGATATACCGGTTCTATTGGTGGCCAGAGCTGGAGAAGGATATCAAGGACTTCGTTGCGTCTTGCGACTCCTGTTGCCCGGAACAAGACGCCACGTCCAACCGGCAGGCCTACTTCAGCCACTTCCCGTTCCCTCAACCCATGGCCAACATTCGATGGACTTTATAACCGACCGACCTCCGTCGTCTGGCAAACACCATTATCTGGGTGATTACTGATCGCTTTTTCCAAATTGGCGCATTCGTCCCGTTGCCAGGGCCCGCCATCCGCCCCCCGGCTAGCTGAGTTAAATTTTTCATCCATGTGTTCCGGCTCCCTGGACTCCCTCAGCAAAAATTTTCTCGGACCGGGGAGTTCAATTTGTCTCCAGGGTTTGGCGAGCTCTGTGCAACCAACTTCAAGTGAAGCTCGACTTCTCTTCCGGCTACCATCCACAGACGACCGGTCAGGTGGAGAGGGTCACCCAAGTCCTGGGTTGCTACCTTCGTCATTTCGTCCTCGCACGCCAAGATGATGGGGGCCAATTTACTGCCATGGGCGGAGTTCTCCTATAATCCCTTGGTCCGAGTCCCCAGGGGCCTCCCCCTTCTAAAATCGTGTATGGCTTGCATCGCCGCCCCCCACTCCCTCTGGCAATCTCCTCCGAGGTCCCGGCGGCGGACGCACTGGTTCAAGACATAAGGCCCTCTGGTCCCAGACCCGTCATTTGCTTGCTCCGCGCGTCCGAGCGCATGAAAGGGCTCAAGCGGACAAGAGAAAAATCCCTCCTCCGGTGTTTCCCCAGGTGAAAGGTGTGGCTCTCATCTAGATATGTCCGCTTAAAGGTGGCCGTCTCACAAACTGGGACTAACCGTTTTTCCCGGGGCCCTTTGAGGTCATCAGCGTACAATCCGGTAGCATACAAACTCCGGCTCCCCCCCACGATGAGGAAATTCCAACGCGTTTCATGTCTCCTTATTGAAACCCCCTGGGCCTTAAACCCTTTTTCCCAGAAGGGCCGCTCCTCCTCCATCTGTGGCTGATGCGCCCAATGTCTTCGAGGTCAAGGAGATTCTGGGCATGAGAAGAACTAGGGGAAAGCGATACTTCTTGGTGGACTGGAAGGGGTTCGGCCCTGAAGAGAGGTCCTGGGAGCTGGAAGGGAGAACATCCTGAACCCCAGTTCTCATCCAGAGATTTCTCCAATCCAGTAAGAGGGGGGGGCCAAGGGAGGGTTACTGTCACGGAGCCCCTGCGACCCTGTCCCGGGTCGCAGGCGCGCCCGTTTCTCCTGCACCGAGCGGAGCCCCGTCCCGCACGTCGGGTTCGGGGTCCGCTCGCCTCCCCGTCCCGCCGGCATGCACTTACCCGGGCCCCGCTCCTGTCAGGCTGCTTCCGTGTCCCGGCGCGTAGCTTTGCCCCTAGAGGGGCGCGCGCCGGCAATTTTTAATTTAAAGGGCAGTGCGCCGGTAATTGGTTCATTACCGGGGCACTGCTCCTATTTAGTCCGTCACTTCCCCGCCGGCCCTCGCCGGATCCTTGGTGTTCAACCCATGGTGAAAGTGTTTTCCCGAGCGTTTCCAGTATTGCCTTCCTGTGTACCGACCCTCTGTAAAGTCTACCGTCTACGAACTTGCCGCCCTCCCCGACCACCTGCTTGTCTACCGTCCACGAACCAGAGCCGCCTGTCCTGACCTTCTGTCTGTCCTCGACTAGAGCCTGCCTGCCGTTCCTGTACCTCGCACCCTTGGCCCCCCCGCCGGGAAGCCCCCAGTGGTAGTGACCGGTGGACACCCCCCGCAGCAAGAACAACTCCCGCTTTGCGGCGGGCTCTGGTGAAAACCGGTCCCACTTAGATTCCACTCCCTGGTAGGGGCTTACGCCATCACCTGCGGTGGTCCAGTGGATCCACCTCCAGAATCGTTACAGATAGACCTTGTCTGAAGAGGGTTTTAAGGAGTTGGTCAGACCACCCGGTCATAGTACACCATTGGCGGAACTCAGAACAATAGTCTTCGAGCGGCGGCCCTGCTGAATAGATAGCAGGTGAGTTTCTGCCCATGTCATTGGGATTGTCGTAGACATGGCCTAAAGCCTGAAAAAATCTGTCAATCGAATTCCATTCTGGGGCTTCAGGGGGCATAGCTAAAGCCCAATCCTGAGGTGGGCCCTGGAGGAGAGACACCACAATCGCCACCTTTCCCCCCCTCAGTGGGAAAAAAATTTGAAGCGGAAAAACAGGGACAGGATTCCCCTGAAAGTTCGGAACCTGTCTGGGTTCCATCAAAGCGATCTGGTAAAAGCATCTCAGATTTGTAACGGACGCTAGGATTCACAAACACAGGGGCAGGTATGGACACAGAAGGGGCGGCAAGACTGGGTGCCAGGGTAGTTATGGCATCCAGACATTGCGAGATTTGGTTAATAAGCCCCGCCATGCCCTAAAACTGAGTTGTCAACTCGTCCAGGCGGTCGGTGACCGACAAGTCGGTACTCATATTAAACCGCCGGGGGAGTTGATTAGGGTAAGGGCCTGCTATAATGTCAGGGACACACACACAGACAAGTGGGCCCTGACTCTGATCCCAGCCCCTGTCCCTGCCTTTTGGGGAACCCGACTCCTTAATAGGCCGGCCCCAACCGGAAGACTGATGGCTGCACTGATATAGGTGCGACACAGACAGGACAAACAGACACAGAACAATAAACGTAGTCGGCGGTCCAAAGTCGGCAACAGTACGGGCAGCGAGGTACAGAGACGTGAGACAAAGAGGATAACCGGGGTCCAAGCCAAAGGTCAATACCGGTCGGGCGCAGCAGTACAAAATCACTAGGAAACAGAGAATAGTCAGGAGAACAGCAGGGTCAAATACAGAAAAGGCAAAAGGAAGGGCTAGCTATAAGCAAAAGACCTCTATAGCAGGCACAGGTGACTGGTGAAGGCATCCTTAAATAGGTGAGCAGCGGACACAGAACAGAGGTGATTGGTGGAAGAAACAAAACTAGACAGGGAAACAAGGCTACCAATCAAGGAGGAACACTGGTTAACTGAAAGAGTGCTGGAGGATTCCTGGCCACGGGCATTGGCCAGGAATCAATTACCTACAGAGAAAAAAGGACTCAGTTCACACTAGTGAATAAGAATACAAGGTATTACGTTAAAAACCATGGTTTACGTCGTACCGGCCGTGGCCGTTGACCAGAGCCAAAAGCAGGGGGCGTGACAGGCACAATCATGACAATATAGTTTAAATTTCTGCCATGGATTTGCAGCAGATTTTTTTCTGATGGAAAATCGATCATCGGCACATATCCTAATAATTTGGATTCATTAGGGTTAGCATTTGAGATACAATTATTAAAAGCAAAGCCATTTGATACAAAAGAGAAGCATCAGTCATTACTTCATATTATCCTCTTTCTTTATTTTGACTCATAAGTCACAGCATGTTCTAGGTATAGTGCTTCTGGCACTTTTCCATAGGTTTCTCTATAGTACATAAAGAAGTCAGCAAAAAATGCATGTCAAAAAAGTATTTATTAAAAAAAAATTCAATAAATTATGCCAATTATAGCAGCCGAAAAAAACGGAACATCAAAAAAGTTTGAAGGAAGCCTAAAGTGGCAATACACATTAGATGAATGTTAACCAAACCCACCAATTTTAGTAAGACTAGCCAACCATTTATACATGGTTGTCCCTACTCTCCTCCGATGGCATATGTTGAGGTAGAGAAGAGTCAGAAATTAAGGGCGGCATGTATGAAATTTGGCATTTACATGCCAAATTTCATGTGCATAATAATAGGCTAGAAAGCACCTGATTTATGAACCCGCTCTACTGCGGGTCATAAATCAGGCGCATTCTAGTGCTCAGGCGACATTTCTGGCTCAGGTATACCACTTTGAAAGTGGTTTACCTGTTCCAGCTGTAATGTGCCTAGAAATACCGTAGCAAAGCAATAAATCTATAGCTTCGCTACGGTTCTAGTGCTCCGCCCCCCGAGACCGGACACATTACAAAGTGCCACGGGCGCTATGTAATGTGTCCAATAATGGCCTGTGGCACATTTAAAAATGTAGTGAACGGGGCTGCGCCTGATATTGGGCTGAAAAGACGCCAGATATCTGGCGCGGCCACGTTCATACATGCCGCCCTAAATATTAATATGCCCAATTCATTTGATCTCAAAGGAGTTAACCTGTGATCTTAAGTGTTTGGACACCTTAACAGACCCTGAGCTGTGAAGAGCATTAGGTCACAATGGGTTTTTTAAATCTTTGGATATAAACATGATTTTTTTCCATTTACAGAGTTTTTAAAATATTGATAAATTGATACACAGGCCTGGTTCACATTTGTGTTGGAGGTTCATTTGTGAAAGACAGAAAAAATAGCGCAGCATGTCATATTATTTTTTTCCAATATGACAAACAATGCAGGAGAAAGCTGACAGACTCTAATGTAATCCATTGGGGGCTGTTGCAGTCCACCTCTGCAATAAAGGATTCAAATATAATTTCCAAGGTAGACATAAACCAGTCCATAGAAAGTTACAGGACTTTTCATTATAAAAATAAAGAGATTGTTAACCTCCCCTTTTTAAACTATAATACTGTATGTAGCTAAGGCTGGGAAAAAAACAATACCCACCTTCTGGTCCTATCTGCCAGTCTTCTGTTGTCTTCTGGCTTTGGTCAATTGGAATGTAGCAGCCACATGAGACTTCGCAATGTCACCATTCGAAATTCAAGGCTCCAAGCGGTGACATTGGGCAGTGTCTTGTGACCATTACAACTAATCACAAGCTGAAAGATGACGTTCCATTCAGGCAAAGCCGGAAGACAATAGAAGACCAGTTGAAGAACCGGGAAGTGTATTGCTGAAAAGTGCGGCATGTCAGAGGTGAGTATTGTTTTTTTTTCCCCTTCCCAGCCTCAGCTACATAATTTAGTTTAAAAAAGGGGAGATGGACAACCCCTTTAAATATGTTTTCCTGTTCCTTAGTAAGTTTTGCTGTCTTGCAATAAACATTGGGTTTATTTTTATTACTCCAAATATACTAATATTCTGTTTTATTTGTGCCTAAAAACTGGTGTACAATGTAATCAATTTGGCGCATTCTTAGACTGCCTAGTCTAAGTTTACACTGTCTAGGTATTAAGCAGAAATAAAAAATGTGCCCTTTTGGGTTTCAATTCCTCACCATTTTTAGATGTACCATTATGTGCGAGATCATTATTCACCAAATACAGTTGAAACCAGAAGTTTACATACACTATATAAAAAGACACATATGCATGTTTTTCTCACTATCTGACATGAAATCAGAATAAATCTTACCTGTTTTAGGTCAATTAGGATTACCACATTATTTATATTTGCCAAATGCCAGAATAATGAGAGAGAGCTTCTCACTTTTTCCTCCAAACGTAACAATGGTCATTATGGTCAAACAGTTCAATTTTAGTTTCGTCAGACCAGAGGACATGTCTCCAGAAATGTAGGTCTTTGTTCCTGCGTGTATTTGCAAACATTAATCTGGCTTTATATGTTTCTTTTACAGTAATGGCTTCTTCCTGGCAGAGTGGCCTTTCAGCCCATGTTGATACAGTACTTGTTTCACGTGGATAATGATACAATCTTACCAGATTCCACCAGCATCTTCACAAGGTCTTTTGCTTTTGTTCTTGAGTTCATATGCACATGTCGGACCAAAGCACGTTCATCTCTGAGACACAGAACCCGTCTCCTTCCTGAGCGGTATGATGGCTGGACATTCCCATCTTGTTTGTACTTAGTTTGTACAGATAAGCGTGGCACATTCAGGTATCTGCAAATTGCACCCAAGATTGAACCAGACTCGTGGAAGTCCACAATTCTCTTCCTGATATATTGGCTGATTTCTTTAGACTTTCCCATGATGTTACACACAGAAGCAATGTGTTTCTGGTGTGCATTAAAAATACATTCACAGGTGTGTCTCTAATTAACTCAGATGTTGCCAATAAACCTACCAGAGGCTTGCAAAAACATGACATCATCATACGGGCTGTCCCAAATTGTTTAAAGGCATAGTAATCCAAGTGTATGTAAACTTTGACTTTGCAGAAAGTAATAAAAAATGCCTTAAAAATTCCATCTCTCTCCTTATTCTGGCATTTGAAAAATAGAAATAATTTTGGTAATCCTAATTGACCTAAAACAGATAAGGTTTATTCTGATTTCATGTCAGATAGTGAGAAAAACATGCATATGTGTCTTTTTATATGGTGTATGTAAACTTCTGCCTTATTTGGCTCTAGATATGGTAAATCTAGAAACAGCTGGCGAACCAGGTAACTTTGTTCTCAGTATTAGAGAGGGTTTCTGATAGCAGACAGCAGTTGTAGAGTGGACTCTGTTGCCTATTTGTACTTGTTTTAGGAATTACTTGACTGGCAGTTCCACTCTGAAGAATTGCTTATGCAGCAATTCTATAACACAACCATTGTGATTCTTATGGCATCTAAAGTTGAGAAATCTAAACAACCACCTTTAAGGGGGTTTTCTTAACATGCAGTTTCACAAAGTCACAGCCAGCTTTAGATTCACACTTCGTGATCTAGAGCAGTGATTGACATATCAGTTCTGCTATTCCTAGCTATTCCTGTTACAGTGACAAGAGTGCTGGAGATTTATCAAGTGTAGTACTCATGGTTATAGAACTATAAAGGGTGCAAGTTTGTAATTTAGTTAGGTAAACAAACTCCATTGCTAGAGATAAGACTTTGCAGGGAATGACTCATCATGGTCAAACTAACTGACAACAACTTGGAGCAATGATGGATAACAGAGAGCCGAAAGAGGTGGTTGGTAAACAGAGAAACTTGTGTGCTCTAAGAGAAGATAAAAATCAAAACAACAATATATTTGGTAATAATCTTAATCTACATTTCCCTAAATATTAAAAGCTAATCATTGTAGTGAGAAAACCCCTTTAAAGGGGGTTTCCCACAATAGACATTTATCACTTATGATAGATGTCTGATCAATGGGGGCCCCACCGCTAAAACAGGGGCCCCAAGTCTTGCATAGTGAAGAAGTCTTTGCATGTAGAAGTGGCTGAACATGCGCTCTACTGCTCCGTTCAAAGTGCGTGAGACTGAGCCCAGTAAGGAAAGATGGGGGGCTTGGGCTCCTGTTTTAGAAATCACTATGGGTCCCAGCAATGGCACTTCCAGCCACTGGACATATATATCCTACCTGGTTGCTAAGTGATGAATGTCTATGGTGGAACAACCCCTCGAAGAGCAGAAATCGTGTAATGAAAATTACCTTCTTTCCTTAAATTTTTAGTCTATCTAATAACATTGAAATTGACTACTAAACCCGTGTTTGTGAGATGCAGATAAATCTTAGGATTTCAAAATATTTGCATCATTAAAGAGTAAAACAGATGTATGCTAAAAAAGAAGTTTGAGCTCACTACAGAATGATTCTGGGAGATGTAGGGACTCGCTGAAAGAAAAATCTCCAAGAACACTTAACTTAATGAAAGGATAATAAATCATCCAGTGTTACAGAATAAATATAAAGCATTGTATAATAGGAAGTCCTACAGCTTTTGAATAGACTTTTAGTTTCAGTTATTTGACCAGACTGTTAACATCGTTCTGCACTAATACCTAGTAGCAAACCCTCAAAACAGTAGAGAAACTGCAAAGGTTTGTGAAGAATAAATGTGTTGGTGTTTCCCATCAAAAAGAAGGTGGTGTATTGATTTCATAGTCCAAACTTTGCAAACTTACTATATAGTTTATGCCTTGTAGAAACGCAAAACACATTACTTTAAGGGGCCGTTCACACGGCTTATTCTGTGACTGATTCCAGCCGTACTGTGCGCTGCATTTGCGCTGCAGTACGGCTGGAATCCGTCCCAGTCATTACGGTAACCACTGCTCTCATAGAGAACTATGGATTCCGTCTCTTCTACCCGCTCGGCGAATCCGCCTCGGGGGGAGAAAGTGACATGCACATTATTTACGGCGTGTACGCGGCGTGAATAATGAGTGTCTATGGGGCCGGCGAGCTGCCCCCCTCCCCCCCCCTCCCCCCCCCGCTGCACGGCAATTGCGTCGGCAATAAGCCGTGTGAACATTGCCTAATGACTAGTGTTGTACCTCGGATTTAGGCTGAAGTAACATTTTACCTGAATCCGAGCACTTCCATTCGTATTGGGCCTGTTTCATGACAGTGGAAGTGATGTCAGTCCCAGAAGCACCATGGAGTGCTAAGTCAAGCCTAAAAATGTGTAAAAACCCTAGCCACTGGTTTTTGGTTCACGGTTATGGTTAGGGCTAGGGGTAGAGTAAAAAAGTTGTTCTGAACCTGAATATTTTAGTTCAGTTGAATCCACTTCGAAGGGACCAGGGACACTATTAATGAATCTCATTGTCATTGCTGAATGTAAAAAGTAGATTTTTAGTCCAAATCTCCACAGAGCTTGCACAAAGAGAGTTATACCATCTCTACTGCTCAGCCTTGGTGTCTGTATTTACTGTGGTTCTGGCAGTCTCTTTATGAACCACAATAAATGCACTGTACAGTTGTTGATTAGTTTAGTTGCATTATGGCCCACAGCTTGAAGAACCTCAATGGTGATTTGTAGCTGACTCCCTTTTTAACCAAACACAGTATAATGTTCAGGCATGTCTCCTCTTAGCACAGAAGCTCATCAGCAAACATAATAACCAATATGCTAATTAAGAAAAATAATCATTTCTGAGGAATCAATAGAGACATAGTTTTTTCTTCTTATCAGATGCTAATGATAACAGGTTACAACTTGTCTGGAGAATATTCAGCTTTCAGCAAACTATGAAGCTTGCAAGTCGCTATTCAGCAATCAGTTCTGGAAGTGACACAAAAGTTATCCATAAATATGCAAAACCTAATCGGTGAACAACTTCTCCCCCACCTTTCTCAATTCCCACATACATGAACACAAATGCATTCTTTCCTGGACTGTGCATGTGTTGTCAATAGGCAGAAGAGAGAAATGAGCCTCTAAGTACCTGTGGAGAACAAAAGGATCAAGCATTTAAAGACTATCCTTCAACATGTAGGGAACGGTAAATGAAGACTTCTTCCAAATATATTGCTTTGTGTATTTTGCTTTGTTGAGGAGATAAGCAAGGTTTTATCCGCTCTGAGTGCACACAGGTTTCTCTGCTCTCAACTTCTCCCTCTGCTCTTTGTCTTATCTGATAGCAGGGAGTGACGTCATCATAGGTCAGCACACAGGACTGCCGGCAGCTTGAGAACAGAGTGTGGTCTATGAAACAAAGGAGAGTAATTACTTTTGATTATGTCACGTCGTGACCCCCATGCTGGGCCGCAGGCCTGTGGTTATTCACCTCTCCCCGCTCCTGCTCCGCTACGATCCTTTGTTATATGTCAGCATGCACATACCCGCTCCCTAAGGTGCGCACACTGGCTCTGTAAAATTTAAAGGGTCATTGCCCTGCTAATTGCTTAATCATCGGGCATTGGTCATATGTACTGTTCCTCTTCCTCCTGGTTCTTTTCTAGTCTGTTGGTGTTATTTAGAGAGAGTTTCTGTTTATTTTTTGCCTACTCAGTGTACCAGACCTTCTGCCCGTTGCCATCGACAACGATGGCTGCTGCCTGCCCTAACCTCCTTGCCAGTCTCTGACCAAGCTCTTGCCTGACGATTCAGTACCATGCTTCACCCCGGCTGCCACTGCAAGAAAGTTGTTTGGGAATCTCTCACTGCACAAGTCCAACTGACCATGCGGCGGGCTCAGGTGAAGACTGGGAGGCTCCTTAGACCCCACTCCCTGATGTGGCTAATATCACCGCTTACGGTGGTCCAGCAGATCCACATCCTGCATACCTGTGACAGTATGGATCAGTCATGGATCCCGCCAGGGTGCCCCTTTCCGAACACCAGGACATCTCGGCTGTAGTGGCCCATCAGAGTCATTGCATAGACCAACTAGTGGACTCTCTGCAGGACCTTGCAGTCCGCCTACCTCCAGCCACACCTGCTTTGGCACCTGTGGTGAGTTACCCTCCTTCTGTCCCTCTGACTCCGGTAGGCCCTACCCTAGATCTATCTCTGCCATCATGTTACAATGGGAACCCCAAGTCCTGCAAGGGGTTCTTAAGTCACTGCCCCACTCTGAGAGCCAAGGTGGCGTTTATTACAAGTCTACTGTCGGCGAAGCTTTGGCCTGGGCCACACCTCTCTGGTACCAAGAGGACCCAGTAACTGCCAACCTCCAGGGGTTACTTGAAAATTCTGCATGCTGTCAGCTGAACTCACGTGGAATGAAGCCCTCATAGCGACATTCTTGCAGCAAGGATCAAAGACAAACTGACTGGTTGGGATATTCCTATCTCTCTGTATGAACTCATTTATTTAGCTATAAGAATAGACATCTGTTTTGTAGAGAAACAACAGAAGATCCACCAACAGCGAGAAACCATCCAACCTTGCTGATGCCCTCGACTTGCTCCGGTGTGCCAAAGGCCTCCACTTTCTTCACCAATGGCTTTGCAAGATGAGCCAATGCAAGTGAAAAGAGCCCACCTGATTGAGCAAGAATGTGCTGCCAATGCCAGCAGAACCTCTGCCTCTATTGAGGCAGTTCCAAGCATTTCCGTAAGGACTGTCCATTGCATCCAGGAAACTCCTGCACCTAGGCTTCATAGGAGAGGCGTAGAGGTGCCACAGGTCAGCGGGAATGGCAGTCTTATTCCCAGCTGGTTTGCCTATTGAGCATGGGAGCGTGGCACTGCCAAGAAAGTCCCAGAAGACCTTTTCCCTTGCGGAAAGAAATTGTACTATTGTTAGATCGAGAATTGCTGCTCATTAAAGGGGTTGTCTCACTACAAGGATTGCTTATAATGTTAAAGATCTTGCAAAAACAAGTCACTTTGCAATATGTGTCCATTAACAGTGTCCTTCCTATTCCTAGATATCCCCTCTTGTATGGGCTGCATCGGAACCTCAGGTCGCTGTAGCTACAGACCTGTTCAATCCCTCCTGATAGGCTGCCAGCGCTGGTCGCTATAGCTACAGACCTGGAGTCCTCAGCAGCTTGTCACTGCAGGCCAGTAGTAGTCAATAAAACTAGTTAAGCCCCTGAATTAAAAAATGAAACTGAGAAAACCGGAGCGAGGTAAAATGAATCGATTTAGTGAGACAACCCCCTTTAAGTTTGCTTTAGAAGAGTGGCAACATCTGCTGGAAGGGGCTTGTCATCCAGTCTCCAACGTGTACCTCCGTGGAAGACCTTCATACCTCCTGCCTTAAAAATAAGAATTTTGAAATGAGCACATTGTTCTTAGCTGGCCAGTCATCCTGGAATTCGTAAATCTTTGTTACTTATATCTTGACTTTTTTGGTGGCCTAATCTTGTTCAAGATGTCAAAGACTGTGTTCTCTCTTGTGCCACTTGTGCCCACAACAAAACCTCTCATCTCAAACCTGCCAGCTTGTTTCAGCCGTTGCCCATTCTGGAGCCACCCTGGACCCATCTCGCTACGGACTTCATTACAGACTTACCACCAGGCATTATGGGAAAGAAGCTGAGAAGCTCAAGAGCCCTCTATTGGATGTAACAAATTCTCAATTCGCTTTTGATCCACTGAGTCTTCAGAAAGCAAAAAGGATATTAGCCAAGTCAGCATCGCTCATCTGTATACAGCAGCTGTTTCGGGGTTTTGTCCCTTATCAGTGCAGAGCAGAGCAATATTGGCTGGGTGGAAGGCAATTAGTGGCTCAGAAAGGGGAACATCTCTCCTTGAGAAGAGCACCAAATTGGTGTGTAGAGTTTTGAATAGCCTTTTTTGCCCTCTACAAAGCATCTTCATATCACCATCTTACTGCCATCTTCTATTAATACTGTCATTTGGGTGGTCACAGATCAGTTTTCCAAGATATCTTATTTTGTGCCTCTGCCTGGTCTGCCCTCAGCTCCTCAATTTGCCTTCCATTTCTTCCAGCTATTTTTTTTTAGCTGCATGGACTTCCTCTACATATTGTGTTAGACCGAGGGGTCCAATTAGTGTCTAAATTCTGGCGTGACCTTTGTCCCTGTCGTCAAGTTGAAATTTTCCTCCGCATACCACCCTAAAAAACAAATGGGCAAGTCGAAAGGATGAATCAAGTTCTAGGGAACTTTCTGCACCATTTTGTCTCAGCTTTTAGAGCTAACTGGGCCAATCTCCTTCCTTTGAGCAAAGTTCTCATTCAATCATCTTGACTCGGATTCTGCAGAAGCTTCACCATTTTTCATTGTTTATGGTCAACATCCTAATCCTCCTTTTCTTCCATCTGCCTCATCTGAAGTTCCTGCGGTAGATGCCCAAGTCCAAGACATTTCCACTATCTGGCAAGAAACCCAACGATCACTTCAGCTGGTATCTTCATGCATGTAGTTACAGGCGGATAAAAGCCAAAGGCCGCCTCCGATCTTCTCTCCAGGAGAAAAAGTCTGGTTGTCAACAAAATATGCCTGTCTGAAGATCTCCAGCCACAAGCTGGGTGTATGCTTCCTGGGATCATCCAGCACCATCAACCCTGTGGCCTACACATTCTGCCTGCCTCCATCAATGTGCATCCCGAACACCTTCCATGTCTCGTTTCTGAAACCTATGGCCCTCAACCGCTTTTCCCAAAAAAAACTTGTTTCCGCCTCCTGAAGCTGAAGCCAGTTATACTTACTTAAAGTAAAAGAAATCCTCCTGAGATGCTTTTGAGCTGGCAAAGAGGTTTAGACTTTCTCGGTAGAGGAGGAAACCTAAAGGGAGAGGGGGTACTGTCACGAATCATGCCACTATCTCCACACCAGGTTGCTGGCACGCTCGTGCTCCTCTTGCCCCAACCCATGGTTACATAGTTACATAGTTTGTCAGGCCGAAAATGGACATACGTCCATCCAGTTCATCCCATTTGTTAAAGTGTTGCTAAAGTGTTGATCCAGAGGAAGGCAAAAACCCCCATGAGGTAGAAACCAATTGTCCTCATGTTAGGGAAAAATTTCCTTCCTGATTCCAATCTGGCAATTGGAAAAAATCCCTGGATCAACGACCCCTCTCCAGAATCCTAGTCACTATAACTTGTTATATTACATCTAGAAATGTATCCAGACCCTTCTTCAGAATCCTAGTCATTATAACTTGTTATGTTATCACGCTCCAGAAATGCATCCAAGCCCTGCTTGAACTCTGTTAGTGAATTCACCGTGACAATTTCCTCTGGCAGAGAGTTCTACAGTCTCACCGCTCTAACAGTAAGGAATCCCTTTCTATGTTTATGTAGAAATTTTCTTTCCTCAAGACGTAGAGGATGCCCCCTTGTTCTAGATACAGTCCTGGGTATAAATAAATCTTTAGCGAGATCTCTATATGGGCCCTTAATATATTTAAACATATTTATTATGTCCCCCCAAAGCTGTCTTTTCTCTAAACTAAATAACCCTAACCTTGCTAATCTTTCTGGCTACTGTAGTCCACCCAGTCCTTTTATTATTTTTGTTGCCCGCCTTTGTACCTGTTCAAGCTCTACAATGTCTTTCCTGTGCACTGGTGCCCAAAACTGTACACAATATTCCATGTGTGGACTAACCAGTGACTGGATAGTGGGAGAATAATGTTCCCATCATGTGCATCTATGCCCCTTTTAATACAACCTTGGCTGCTGCTGCCTGACACTGGCTGCTACAGTTAAGTTTACTGTCCACCAGGATTCCCAAGTCCTTCTCCATGTCACTTTTACCCAGTGTTTTTCCATTTAACATGTAATGGATTTTTCCTCCCCATGTGCATAACCTTGCATTTATCAGTGTTAAACCTCATCTGCCACTTCTCTGCCCAGGCCTCCAACTTACCCAGATCCCTTTGTAATAACACATTATCCTCTATTGTGTGGAATCCTTTACAGAGCTTAGTATCATCTGCAAAGATCGATATTCTACTGTGCAATCCATGTGTAAGATCATTTATGAAAATATTAAAGATGATAGGGCCCAATACTGAGCCCTGTGGTACCCCACTAGTAACAGGGATCCAGTCTGAGTATGCACCGTTAATTACCACCCTTTATTTTCTATCAGTGAGCCAGTTGCTTACCTACTTGCACACATGTTCCCCCAGTCCAAGCATTCTCATTTTACTTACCAACCTTTTATGTGGAACAGTATCAAATGCTTTAGAAAAATCCAAATATATGACATCCAGTGCCTCACCTCGATCCAGTCTGGTTACTAACCTCTCCCTGCTCCTGCTCCGCTGAGATCCTCTGCTGGGTGGTTAATCACCGAGTTCTGACACCATATATTGTTCCTTTTCCTACTTGTCCTTGCTAGTCAGTTGGTGTTATTTAGAGAGTTCCTGTTTGTTTCTGCCGATTCCATGTACCAGATCTTCTGCCTGTTGTCATTGACTACATTGCCTGCTGCCTGCCCTTACCTCTTTGCCTGTTTCTGTCACGATCTTGCCTGATGATTCGATACCACACTTCACCCCAGCCCCCACCACAAGCAAGACGCATGAGGGGTAGACTGGGAGTCTCCCACCACACAAGTCCAACTGTTCTTGCGGCAGGCTCTGGCAAAGACCAGGAGGCTCCGTAGACCTTGCTTCCTGATGTGGCTTGCGGTGGTCCAGTGGATCCACATCCTGCATACCCATGACAGTTTACTTTAGAAGAGAGAGCTTCAGAGCTCATAGATAAGATTTCCTGCTCTCTTGACAGAGCAATTAGAAAAGCTGTGAATACAGAGTTAATATGCTAATCACTAACCACCCACATCCTGACCAGGAAGAAACAAGATGCATGAATCTAAAACTGCTTGAGGCTCAATGAAACAGCATTGTGAAACAACCCCTCTAGGTTCAGCATGGCTAACTCTACATCATATGTTGGAGAAGAATTATGAGGAACCCATATGCTTTAGAGTTGCCTGAACCTGTTAAAATTGACAAGTTTGGCTGACTTTTGTTTATGGTGTATTGGGGCCTTTACTGCAACAGAGAAGACATGGAAATGGGAAAAGCTGCTGTTTTAAAGTGTGTTTCAAACCACCAGAAAAGAACCCAGCATAATTGAACCCTAATTTATGCAAACTTTTTACCCCATTTCATATTCACCAGAACATTAGCAAACAATGGAGAACAGGGCATTAGCCTAATGGTGCCTGTAAGCTGAACTCCCATGGTTTGTTTATTTTACTGTTAAATATAAGGTATACTATTTTACTGTTGTGCTTGTAACCCTGGAAAATGTAGCTGACATGTATCATTAGAGACTGACAAGACAATTAAGAGCTTTTATCATGCCTCTTCCTATTCAGCAGTGACAGCTACAAATACCACAGTTACTTTTGTATTTTTCAAACAATCTTCATCAATTGTCTGTAAAGCAGCCCGGCCTCGGGGCAGCACAGCATCTGATCGTATCTGTCAGGGATAGTTAATGGCATATTGATAGGAAAAGACAGTACACAAATCTCTTGCATGATCTCTTTACCAAGTAGAAAGATGGCCAGCAACTCCGGTAGAAATGCAAAAAAGTTGCCTTTATTCATTAAAAACAAGTGGAGACATCACAAGCCAAAACATGGTGGCTGCAGACGCTGACGCGTTTCAGGTTTCACATAACCCTTAGTCGTAGCACAACAGCCTTATAAGTGACATATATTTATATACCATGTAATAACAGAACTCACCTGTGTAAAGGCTGCTCCGATCGGCATGTCTCCCGGCCGCGCATGCGCCGCCCCGACTTCCGGGACGCCGAGCCACACGTGTCGGCGCCCGGCTTGCCACGAAGCCACACCCACAATAAGCGGGGTCGCTGACGTAGCAGCCGAGACCTAACACCCGCAGCTCCGCCCCCAGAGCAGGAGCATGCACATAGCCCAGAACAGGAAAACACACCGATCTGTCATCCCACACAGGGAAAACAAGTGAAAATAAAATATCAAAATATTTTAAAAGACAAGAACAACAAGGGCTGTAAACGATATAGCTGATAACGGCAGGACACATGATGTAAAATATGCGGCAAACCCAGTAATTTAGTAATGAAACATTAATTCACTGCGCAAATTTAAACCTGTGGGAACAATAGTATTTAGATGGTATATCCAAAAGGCCTCTCGATCTTTTAATTTGTTAATTAAATTTCCTCCCCGTTTACCCAGTGTAACTCTTTCTATAGCATAGGTTTTAAAACTCTGTGTATGAGAATTATGGGCTTCTATAAAAATGACGGGACGCACCGGACAGTGTACGACCAGTCGGATTTTTTATCCCATTTAAGTGCTCTAAAAAACTGCGCCCTAAATTTACGTGAAGTACATCCAACGTAGTTCAAGTTACATATATCACAATGAATTACATATACAACCGACATTGTGTTGCAGTTGATATATTGTCTAATTGGATAGCACTTACTACCATCTGAAAAATCATGAGTAGGGAGTAAATAGTTGCATGTCTTGCAAGGATGGCCCCCGCATTTAAAGAAGCCCCTGTTACGAAGCCACATGGGTTGAGTGGAATTGGACATAACAAGATTTGGCGAAACCAAATTACCAATAGTTTTACAACGTCTACTAACCACCCGACACCCATCTTTAAGAATATTAGCAAGAGTGGGATCTTGTTTTAAAACTGGAAGATGTTTGTAAATATGTTTTTTAACTTGATTAAAGTTTGCATTATAGTCTAACACAATAGTGGGAATTCTATTTTTGGAAGTAGTTTTTGTACGTGGTTGTAATAAATTGACTCATGGTATGCGTTCTACTTTATATAATGCACAGTTTAATACCCAATGCGGATATCCTCTTGCCAACAAACGCTGGCAGATCTGATTGGAATCTTTCTGATATTCACATTCACTTGTGCAATTGCCCTTGGCCCTAATAAGCTCTCCAACAGGGATTGATAGCTTAGTATGTGCGGGATGACTGCTGTTATAATGTAGGGCAGTATTACCTGCTATCTTCTTCCTGAAGGTGTTTGGGGAGATAAGACAGTCAGGGGAACCCTTAAGAGCCAAATCCAGAAAGGAAATTTGTTGTTCATGATACGTAAATGTTAAATTTAATGGTTTGTTATTAATGTAGCCGATGAAGAGTGGTATGGCAGACACAGGACCCCGCCAATGAATAAATGAATAAAGGCGACTTTTTTGCATTTCTACCGGAGTTGCTGGCCATCTTTCTACTTGGTATTGGGACTGGTGCTTTCCAGAGTACAGCCGTGCAGCCCGGATTTCAACAGGAGTGGTGAGCTGGCGTATGTGCCTTTTTTGCTATGATCTCTTTAAACCTAGACCTGTAACCTTGACAAAGGGTCATCTTCTGCGTCTACAGGAAAAAAAAGTTTCACCACTATTATAGATAGGGATTTTTTGCTGTAAGAGAGACTATGGAAATTGCTTGCCATAAGAGGTTGTAATGGTGGAGTCATTAAACAAGCTCAAAAAGGACAAAGGATGCCTTCCTTGAAAACTACAATGGATGTTACAGGTTATAGTTTCTAGATTCCAGAGATATGTTGATCCAGGAATTTAATCTGATTGCCATATTTGGAGTACAAATGAAATTTTTCCTCTTGTATGGGACAATTGGCATCCACCATATGGAGATTTTTGCCTTTCTCTGGAACAACACTGTAGGGTTACAAGTTAGACTCAACGGACCTGTATCTTTATTTCACCTTTTATACTATGTTACTATGTAATAGGTGCAGGTCCCACCTATGGGACCTGCACTTATCTAGGGAACAGGCCCCCCCCAAAGTCTCAGTTCAGAATCAGGAATATGTTGTGCTTGCCCCATATGTTCAGTTATTTTCTATGGGAGCTCCATGGCTGAAAACTGCTTGATATTTCCCTCCCAAATATTATATGTCAGAGGAGTTGATAAACCACATTTATATTACATGATCCACCAGTAATGTCAAAATCAGTGTGCTCAGCCAACATTTTTCGAATGTATATGGCCAGCTTTATACCTCTTTCTATTGCTGATTTTTTGGCTTTAGCTCAAACCGCATCAGAATCTGCATATATGACTCCAGCCCAAAGAAAACCAATCATAATTACATAATTACAGTTGTGCTCATAGGTTACATACCCTGGCAGAATTTTTGTTTTCTTGGCCTTTTTTTAGAGAATATGAATGATAACACAAAAACTTTTTTTCCACTCATGGTTAGTGGTTGGGTGAAGCCATTTATTGTCAAACTACTGTGTTTTCTCTTTTTTAAATGATAATGGCAACATCCAAATGACTCTGATCAAAAGTTCACATACCCCAGTTCTTAATACCGTGTATTGACCGCTCTAACATCAATGACAGCTTGAAGTCTTTTGTGGTAGTTGTGGACGAGGCTCTTTATTTTCTCAGATGGTAAAGGTGCCCATTCTTCTTGGCAAAAAGCCTCCAGTTCCTGTAAACTCCTGGGCTGTCTTGCATGAACTGCGCGCTTGAGATCTCCCCAGAGTGGCTCAATGATATTGAGGTCAGGAGACTGAGATGGCCACTCCAGAACCTTCACTTTGTCTTGCTGTAGCCAATGACAGGTCGACTTGGCCTTGTGTTTTGGATTGTTGTCATGTTGGAACGTCCAAGTACGTCCCATGCGCAGCTTTCGGTCTGATGAGTGCAAATTTGCCTCCAGTATTTGCTGACAACGTGCTGCATTCATCTTTCCTTCGACTTTGACCAAGTTTCCTGTGCCTTTGCAGCTCACACATCCCCAAAACATCAGCGATCCACCTCCGTGCTCTACAGTAAGAATAGTGTTCCTTTCATCATAGGCCTTGTTGACATCTCTCCAAATGTAATGTTTATGTAAAGTTCGATTTTTTTTCCTCATCAAGTTTTGAGGCTTGTCTCTGTGCTGTTTGACATATTGTTGGCAAGATACTTTGTGGCATTTGCGCAGTAATGGCGGATTCAATATTTAGAATGCACAGAAAATCCGACTGTACCAAGTGCTGTGTAGACCTCAACAGAAAATCTGTGCATGGGCTCTCTACTGAAGCCACCGGCCAGCCGGCGGAAGATGGGACAGGTTCTGTCTCACGCCGGATTCCTGTCAGATTCCCATAGCCTCAATATAAGGGGTCAGTGAGAATCCGAAATCTGACCACATTTTTGTACACAAAAATCGTGGTGCGGCAAAGTTAAAATACCATTGAATTTCCAATGGTATTTTAACTCTAGTTGTATAGACAAAACTGTACATAATATTCGGGTCATGCTAATTAGTCGTCTATATAAAGGCAAAACTATGTTTTTGTCATGAGCATATATACCTTTTTGATGCACCGAATGATTTTTTTTTTTTTGCCTTGGCAGCAGACAGTTACTGAAGTCCACCAATATCCCCAAATCTTTTTTTTACCAAGCTATAAACTATTAAGTACACAAACATGCTTTTATATACTTTAAAATTATTTTCTTTTTCTAATCCCAAGCCTCCAACTTCCCCAAAAGTTTCTGCAACACTGTATTATCTCCCTGTGTATAGACTACCTTACTGAGCTTATGTATCATCTAAAGATACTAAAATTGTACTCTGTAAACCCTCTCTAAGGACTCTAAAAATATCATAAGATTGCAAAAGGCCTTTTGTGTATATTATTATAATCTAAATTGTAATATCTTTATATTGTATGATATATAAAATTTTAAAGATAAGATATGACAGATTGAAGAACCAGGCCTGGTAGTCCTGGTGATATCTGTAGGGCAATGTAGTAAGAGCAATATGGTAAATTCTCACTGTATTTAACCCTAAATGACTATACTGTAACCTATCCTAGCCAAAATAGTAGGATAACTGCCCCAACAAGGGCAATCCAATAAGGGTCTGTCCCTGGTATAGCTATCCCTGTTAAATAACCTAAACCAATAGAAATGGAGTCCCTACATGTTTCGATCCCCCTAATGATCATATCAGGGGACTGTTGGGGATGTGCAGTTTGCAATAGGGAAAAGATACAGTGGTACCCACCGACTCCAGGGAGCACAACAGTTCATACAGATAGGTTGGCACTGCGATGGGGACCCGTGTGGCCCCTTCCTTTGCCAACCTTTTTATGGGAGCTTTTGAATCTGCTTTTATTGACTCTAGGTCTAACCCTTATTTTAAGAATATCTGCTATTATAAGCGTTTTATAGATGACCTTTTATTTATTTGGAGTGGCACCGAAGAAGCTTTAAAAGATTTTATTGGCTTTTTAAATAGTAATACGTAGGGTATTTCTTTTACAGTTAATTTTAGTAAAACTAAGATAGTTTTTTTAGATCTTGAATTATTTATTCAGAATGGTAGGATAGCTTCTAAAACACATTTTAAAATTACAGACTCAAATAGTTTACCTTGCTTTTGAATCAAACCATTATCGTAGCTGGATTAGAAATATTCCCTATGGCCAATATCGCAGAATCAGAAAATATTGTACTTTGAATGATGATTATAATTTACAATCTGAGCTACTAACTAAGAAGTTTCAACAAAAAAGGTTATCCTAATTCTTTAATTCAAGAAGCGAAAAATAAAGCGGGTACTCTTACCCAGAGCCAGTATTTAGACAGAACTAAAAATAAAGGAGAATTGAATAGGGGAGTGGAGGAGGATCAGTTTAATTTTATTACAACTTACAGCTCACAACATAGTGAAATCAGAAAATTGGTGAATAAACACTGGGACATCCTTAGACTAGACCCCGTGTTGTGTCCGATTTTACCTAAGAATCCCACATTAATTTTCCGAAAAGCGCCCACCATTAAAAATTAAATTGCTCCGTCGAAATTAAGACAGCATAAAAATAAAGGTAATATTAGAGATGGTGAAAAAACTCAATTAGGTTAATTTCCTTTTGAACATAATTTATGTAAGTGCTGTAGAATGCTTATTAGCTCTAATAAATTTGCATCCTTCAGCACTGGGGAAGTTCTTAATATCAAATATAATATGACATGCACATCAACATTTTTAATTTATTTGATAACTTGTATGTGCGGTATACAATATGTGGGAAAACCACTCTTAAATTATCTAGAAGAATAAATAATAACAGTTTTAATGACAGGCACAAAAAATTAATTCATAGCTTGCCTCGGCATTTTATTGATAGACATCCTGGAATTGAACCGGAGTTTACGGTTCAACCCATTGAGCTAGTTGACAGTGAAGATCCAGACTGCCATAGAACGTTAGCAAACAGAGAAATATTCTGGATTTACAAGCTCAATACTATTGTACCTCATGGTCTTAATGAGCTTCAGGATACTATAAACTGAATAGATGAGTTATAGAGTAGTGGTTAACTAAGAGAGCTAGAAGACAATACGTTTTATGTTCGATTCCCACTTAGAATACAAGTTTTTAGTAATTATTTTGAAAAATAAGTCTTATTGTTAAATATGTCATATTTATTTATGTAGACACTGTTTGTATGAAGAATGTGTCTTTTAATTATTTAAATATTTATATTTTAATTTGGTTGTTTCTGTGTATGTAGACATCTGACATTGTATGTTGTTTATTTTTATCTGTCCACTTAAGAGTTAATGATTGAGCCTCATTTCCAATTTGCCACCATATTTAAACCAAGGTGATTTTAAGTTATGTATGCCTGAAGAAGCGGGATAGTATTGCCGAGAAACGCGTTGCCCTGTACCTTTTATGCTACAATAAACCAACTTTAAATCAAATAGTTGGTTTTCTTCATTCCTGTTGAGCGCTAAGGGACCTCTCTGAATTCTCTTGCTAACTTTTGCATTTGATTTCCCCTGTTTGTGAACACTTGACCGGAGTCCGGAGTGACTGCGTGAACAGAGGACCTTCGGCTGGCTGAAAGCAGGTTGTGGAAAGAGCCGTGGGATTATTCTTCCATACGTGTATATGAGCTGTACCATTTGTGCAGCTCAATAAGGTGAGCTTCGCTCTATACAGCAAATAACTCTGTTGTTTTAAAAGTTACGCGCATTACGCCTTTTGTCTGCTTTTTTCTCCGAGGATCATTTTGTGATGAGAACCGGGGGATCATTGAAATTAGATAATTGTTTATAGGGGATGTATCGCTTCATCAGTTCGCTGTTTTCTTGAAGCATGATTTTCTCAGTTAATTAAATCCAGGGGCGTTTCTTCCCCTCCCAGCTGGGTGTTTCTAACTGAAGGGGGATGACATCATCGGGGGGGATGATGTCACTGTTTGTTTTTTCCTCATCAGGTTTTGAGGCTTGTCTCTGTGCTGTTTGGCATATTGTTGGCGAGATACTTTGTGGCATTTGCGCAGTAATGGCGGATTCAATATTTAGAATGCACCGAAAATCCGACTGTACCAAGTGCTGTGTAGACCTCAACAGAAAATCTGTGCATGGGCTCTCTACTGAAGCCACCGGCCAGCCGGCGGAAGATGGGACAGGTTCTGTCTCACGCCGGATTCCTGTCAGATTCCCATAGCCTCAATATGAGGGGTCGGTGAGAATCCGAAATCTGACCACAGCGTCACAAGCGATACAGCTCGCTCCTGAGTCAGTGTCCCCCCCCTCCCCCTGAGTCCACATGTCACTGTCCTCTCCCTATGCAGTCTTATTTTGTAAGCTGTTTACATACCACTGGCCTGCATTCAGTCTAGACAGCCGTCTATGAACTCAGAGCACTGATCTCTTCTCCTCTCACAGCTGGAGGTTTGTTACAGTTTGATCCAGCCTTCTATGAACTCCTCCAGAGCACAGATCCATCTCCCTTCTATGCAGGAGCACTGGGCACCGAGGCACAATTCTGCTGTTTTCTGATTATAGAAGCAGCTGCAGTGTCACTGAGGAGCTGGTGGCTGTGCAGAGTGAAATGTTGCCGGCCCCCTTACACCCCAGGAGCATTAGACACCAAGGCATAATTCTGCTGTTTTTCTGATTTTTAGAAGCAGCTTCAGTGTCACTAAAGGGAGCTGGTGGCTGTATAGAGTGAAATTGTTGCCGGCCCCTTATGCGAGTGAGAGGGGGCAGGAATGCACGCTCCCGTGAATATGAGCGGGGGCTGAACAGAATGTAAATTAGTAGAGCCGTCAGCCAATGAAATGAAAGGAGGTGGAATCCGATCAGCACTAGGGAACTGTGTTTACACAAAACGAAGATAAGGGATACTGTGAAAACAAGACAGCTTTGCAAATGACATCCAATTGCAAAGTTGCTTGTTTTCACTGTCCCCTTATTCTGAAGACCCCTTTAAGATGCGTGTGGCCTCCAAAATCGAAAAGGGAGTTGGTGTATCCCAGAAAGTGTGGCTGCCACAAAGAAAAGCAAGTACAGGTATAGCATATGTAGCCGGACTCTATACCTGTACCCCTATTACAGTGGGGAAAATAAGTATCTGATGCACTGGAATTTTTGCAAGTTTTTCCACCTACAAAGAAAGGAGAGGTCTGTAATTTTCATCGTAGTTACACTTCAACTGTGAGAGACAGAATATAAAAAAAATCTAGAATTCACATAGTATGATTTTTAAATAATTAATTTGCATTTTATTACATGAAATAAGTATTTCATACAATAGTAAAACAGATTTACAGCTCATCTCCAGGGGATACAACCAGGGCTGAGAGCTCCTCAGTCCTGGCCAGACATGCTCAGACATCACCTCTCTTCTCAGGCAGCTACTGAGTGTTCAAACCCCAGGTGCGGTCATTCTACTCTTGTCCTCTGTATTCCTTAGTAATTAGTCAAACAGTGCAAATAAATAAAAAGAAAGAAAACTCAATGAGGTATGTGAAAGGAAAAAAGGAGAAAAAAAAAAGCCCCCAGGGTTGTTTTCCGCAGGGGTTTTTGAATTTGGCCCTTTATGCCTGGAGGCAAAAACTTTACCTCTCCCCTTACTCGCAATCCCTTTAAACATAAATAGCCCCCTTTCTTTGCCCTACAGAGAGGAACCCGTCATATTTGATGCCCATCCTGCGGGGGTCATATAAATGAATTTCCCAAACAAACACAAAACCCCCCCCCCCTTTCCCTGAGAAAAACAGAGCGAAGACGGATAGGCGGTTTTGGAAATGCCCTCATGGAAAAAACCTTTTTTAACCTTTTAGACCCCAAATGCCCTTCCCCTCCCCTCCCCATCAGCACCCCTTTCAAGATGCCAATCCATTATCTTGGCAGCTGGATGCCTAATGAAGGCTTCCCATACCCCCACCATTTTTTGGTTTTTTATTACTTCATGCCCCAGGCGGGAAAAATTAATGGGAAAACACCATCTTTGACCCGGCCCCAGCTTTGGTTTTCATTGACAATGCAGAAGGGTGTACAGCCCCATCGAAACCCCCAATTTGTAAAATCCCCTTTAAAAGTACGGGTTTAAAAAAAAAATTTTTAAAAAGGTATTTAAAAAAGGGAAAAAATTTAACATTTCAAATTCCCCCCCTTTTACACCCAAAATTCTACGGTCCCGGTTCCAATGACACAATTAAAAAGTGATGGCTCTGGGAAGGGTAGGGAGGAAAGAAACAAAAAACCAAATATTTTAATAACAAAGCAACTTAAGGGATTAATGAGAAATATTACCCCTTTTGAGCACAAAGAATGCAGGTGTCATTGATCCCCTGAAAAGAAAACAAATTTACTACAGGGATTGATTTTTTTAGGGTTTCCCATTTTTTTTTCCCTAAAATATTTTCCCCTCTATTTCATTGGAAAAACATATGTCATTAATTAAAGAAAATTGTTTTTTAATTTCTGTGGGGTTTTGCTCATGAAGCCCAAAAATTTTCAGCTATTTTAATTTAAAAAAAAATTTTAGAAATCATCTCTGGGGATATAATTCCAAAACCCCTACCCCAGGGGGTTTTTAAAGAAAAGGTTTACCCAGGGAAAACGGGGCTAAAATGGGCTTTGACATACTCTTTCTAAACCCCCTACATAGCGGGTTGCCCAAGGGAGGCGTTATGACGGGATCGGGCATTCTTTAGGATGGGCTTTTTTTTCTTTTTTTTCCCAAGCAGGGCAAAAAAAAGACAAATTTGATAAAACAAAAACACAAAAAACCAGATTTTGTCCCCCGGAGGGAACTGAGAAAAGAGACATGAAAAAAAAAAATTTTTTTGGGTTCCCCCGGGTTTTCACCCCCCTTGGGGCCCTTGTTCACACGGTTTTATTCAAGCCCGTAATTGCGACCCGGGAAATTGCTCTCGAAATTAAAGGGCTTGAAAAAGGGGCGGGGGGGGGGCCCGGGGGCCCCCCCCCGGGCCCCCCATAGACTTACTTTTATCCACGCGCGTTTTTCCCGCCGGAAAATTTTGCAGGTGAATTTCCCCCCGCCCGGGCGGATTCGCCACGGAGGGAGCACGAAAACCACTGTTCTCTAGGAAACTGTGGATTACCGTAAATTACTGCGACTTTTTGGAGCCGAAACTGCAGCGCAAACCCCGCGCGCATACGGCCCCAAAATCCTTGGCAAATAACCCGGGTAAAAAGGGCCCCTAACTTTTTGGAAGGCTAAAAAAAGTTTATCCACCCATTTTAAAGTCTTTTTCCCCTTCATGTGATATTTAAAGTAGGCAAAAAACGCTTTTGGGGTTTAAAAACCAACTCCCCCTCATTTTTGGGGGAAAAAAAAATCCTGACCCCAAAATTTTTGGGCAATCAAAAAACCCCCGGGAATCTATGACCGTTTTCCAGAAATCTAACTACTATGGATTGTAATATTGTTGCCCTTCAAAAATGTGTCCAGGCCTCTACTGAACTCTTCTAGTGAGTTCACCGGGACTCGTTCCTGTGGCAAAAGTTTTCCCAAAATCCACTGCTCTTTTCTATGTTTTACAAAAGCTTAAAATTTCGGGAAGAAATTTTCCCCCCCAAAAATTTCGGGCCGTGTGCTCGGAGTGGGGGCGGGGAAAGGCCCGGGAAACCCACGCCCCCCCAAAACATTCAATTTTTCCGGGGTTTTAAAACCCGGGGGAAAAAATTTAAAAAGTCACTTCTTTTTCCCCCCTCGCCTTAAAGGCAGCAGGGGTAGGAACTAATCCATAGTTCTCAATGAAAACTGTGGATTACCGTAATTTCCCGGGCCTTTTTTTCAGCCCCTTAAATTTGCGGGTTTTGGCGAATTTCGGGCTGAAATTCTTCCCCCAAAAAAACCCCGTGTGAAAATACTTTTTGGGGATGTTTACATGAAAGTATGTTTCCCCTTTTGTTTGCAAGTAAAAGGGGTTTTCAACAAGGAAAAAAAGCGGACTGCCCCAAGGCAGAAATTTTTGCCTCCAAAGAAAAAATACTTTTTCCGGGGCCCGGGAAAAAAACTCAAGTATAAACGGGGTTGTCTAAAAAAACAATGGGTGATTTTTTCTTTGGGAGTTTATGGGAAGTGTTCCATAGGTGTTTTTGATGCTTATTTAGGGGCGTATTGGGCGCGCAAAACACCCCAAAATAAGTGGCCAAAACGCCATGCGAACATACCCTAAGGGCTTGTCACCACAGCATGGTATTTTGGTTGGTTTTTCAGATGGTTTGAAAACCAACATGCAACATTCCCCATAGACTTTTAAAAAGAAAAAAACCCTTCCCCAGTCCCCAAAAAATGGATTTGGGCCCCCTTTGGCCCGGGGTTTTTTTAAAACCACCGGGGTTCCGAAAAACATAAAAAGCATGTTTTCCCCCAAACTTCAAACCCGGTTTTTTTTGGGGAGAACATAACATTTGGGGGACGGCTGCATCCCCCAAAATGTGGCAAAAGCCATCTCTTTTGCGTCCAGAAAAGACAGAAAAACCTTCGGAAAATCCAAAAAGGTAAATTTGGGCCTTTTTCCATTTAGAAAGCAACCCTTTAAAAAAGGGTTTTGTTTTTAAAAACACAAATTGCGGGGGCAAAAAAAAGCCCCCCCAAATTTTCCCCCCGGATTTTGGGGGTTTTTTGCCCGACCCCCGAGGGGGGGGGGGGTGCTGGGAGGCCCGCCAGCCCCATAGACAATTTATTACTACCCCCCCCGTAAATTTTTCCCCTATTAAAATTTACATTTCACTTTTTTCCCCCCCCGGGGTTAAAAGTGGAGCGGGGAAGGAGAAAAATCCAAAATTTCCCCTAATTTTGGGTTACTGAAAAGACTGGGACGTAACTGGGGCCCCGTAAATTGCGCATTTCGCCGTTTAAATACGGGCCGAAATAAGGCCCAATTTCACCTGTGTGAACATAGCCTAAGAGTAAAGAATTCCCTCCTGAGTTTGTGTAGAAACATTCTTTCCTCTAGATATAGAGGATGCCCCTTGAACTGGAATTTCCCTTTTTGGGTATAAATTTAGATCAAGGGGGAAAAACTCCCATATTGAAACCCTTCTTTTTTTATACGTATTTATCAAACCCCCCGAAGCCATCTTTTTTTATAAACTAAACAACCCTATTTTTTAAAATCTATTTTGGTACTTTCGTCCCCTTATTCCTTTTATTATTCTTGTTGCCCACCTTTTGAGCCCCTTCAAATATGTCTATCTAGTGCGCTGGTGCCCAAAACTGTACACAATATTCCATGTGGGGGTCTACTGGGATTTTGTATAGTGGGAGTGGTTCTTTTTATTTAAATTCACACCATCCCTTTCCCCCTCACACAGAAGGGGAAACCATTTATTTAAAATTAAAAAAAGGAAAAATGATCAGAGGTTGCAAATTAAAAGGGGTTTCCTTTAAAAATGTAAAACCATCTCAAAAAGTGTTTACACCACAATTTTGCGGTTAACCCTTTTTTTTTTTTTAAACCCAAAATTTTATTCGTTTTTCGGGTTTTCCCGGGTCGATTTCAAAAACAGAAACCTAAAGGGGTTTATAAATTGGGCCCTGTTTTTTCCCCATCCAATCAGCGACAAACAGGAAGCACAAGGTGAAAGGAAAACACAGAAAAGTCAGGAGAGTGATTAATCTTCTTTACTTTGAAAGTTTCAAAAAAGGCAAGAATGCAGACTTAAAATTCCTTACCATTACTCTGATACTTGGTGGGCTTCGGACTATCAGATATTTTTGAGAAAAGTCTCTAAAACTTAGACACATGTCCATAAGAATTTCATAGCCTTCTGTGAGTGCCATAATATGGTTTTCAACAACTTGGGAGTTTGTATGGAGTTCTAACATGGTCATGTACATGAGCACTAAACTTAAAGGGGTTGTCTCATCTCAAAGTTTAATAGGATGCATGAATGAAATAATGCTGCTTTGCTCTATCACTTCCTGGTCAAGCTGTCTGTAATTAGCATATGAGCTCAATGTATTCAGACTTCCCCTGTTATCAGTCTAGATTAGCTGAATTATCTACTCTGAGGTCTGGAGAAGCTTCTGAGCTAATGTAAACAGTAGAGTAATTAGTCTTTTGTCTGAAGGATCAGATAACACACAACTTTCACACTGCCGGCCCAGACCTGTCACTCCCTGCTATCAGATAGAACAAACAGCAGGGGATAAGGAGTACACAAGTCGGTCATTTGGGAAACCAGAGAGAGCACAGACGGTGATAAAATCATTTGTAGCTCCTTAACAAAATAAAATGAACAACGCAATATATTTGGAAAACGTCTTCATTTAGTGTTTCCTACATTTCGAAAGCTAATCTTTGTAGTGAGACAACTCCTTTAATGAAAACAAGAACTCTACCGATAAACTGTTTGTGAATTATCTGTTGATAGATTGCCCTTATTTTCTATATAGGACTGTATTCTCAACATTTAGGCCACTCTCTGTGGCTGCTGCACATGGACCCAAGCCCTGTCCCCAAAAGTGGGCAAAGACCACAATTTTTTTTTTAGTAATAAACCGTGGTTTTCCTGCCAAAAGCCACCCATTGGGTTGGGGTTTGTGTGCATGTGGCGGCCGCTAAAGACAATGGAATCTAAAAGGATTGTAAAAGGGTGGTTTTTTGGGCTGGAGGTGGGTCCCGGGGCCCTTGGATGGTTGGAGTCTAAGGGGGGCCCCCGTGTTTACCCCGAGTAGGGCCCCCAAGGGTACAAGGAAAGAGGTAAAGAGGATGAACGATCATATCCGGACCATCAAGGTAGGGCAGCACAGGCAAGGGGAATAAAAGAATTTTTGCAACGTTGTCAAAAAGGAAAAACGACTGGAGTGGCAAAAAAAGAAGGACCCAAAAAACCGGGGGAGAAGGCAGGGATAAGTGATCCGAAATAGCCAGAGGAAGCAGGTGAATTGGTAGAGTGAAAAAGGCATTGGTGCGTAATGGCCCTTTAATTCTCAGTAACTGTGTGCATGCCCCCTAGTGGCTGGCTGGAACAATGCAGAGAAAGGGCAAGGATGCCCATGTGAGAGCTGGCAGAACAAAGCCGGAAGCTAGCATGGACTGGCACCCAGACCGCGGCATGACCCAGTAAGGTAGCAGGAAAACAACTGTGGCCTAGGGTCCGGGCACGGCTTTACAGAGATGATTTGGCGCATTTACAGCTACAAAATCTCAAACTCACAGGTCACCCTCTTCTCAGATGGTAACATGTCCCTCACCTTCTACTATTAAATGGGTTGTTCAGGTAATTAAAAAGAAAAAAATCCATCCTTTCTACTCACTGCTATTCCAGCACTGACGCTGCGGGTTGGTCTCCCATTGTCTCTTTACATCTAGCTACTGTGAATACTCGTGAGCACTGCAGTCGATCAGTGTCTCCATCGTTCATGTACCACTGCCCTGACATCACCACTCAGACCACTTGTAAGTGGCATTGTTGTTCGGGTAATGGTATGTGACCACTGCAGCCACTGATTGGCTACAATGGTCATAAGTCATTTGCAGCAGCCAGATGTAAACAGAGACCAGGAGAGACCACCGACAGCATCAGCATTGGATTGACAGTGAATAGAAAGGTGAATAAACTTTTTCCTTTTTTTTTTTTTTTATAAGTGCAGCAGTAGTTTAAAATCATTAAAAAAAATGACCTGGACAACCCTTTTAGTTTAATGATAAGTTACTAGTCTGTGACCCATTACAGAGTCACCTCCACACTACAGTCTCTGTTGGATATTATGTTACGCTGAACTGCAGCAGAGGGGTCTGAGGGTAAGAAATGGATTTGGTTGACATCAGCAGACATGTGATAATTGAAACCGAAAATATGCAGTGATGTTTCCAGAGAGTGAGAGAGAGAATTGGGGGGAGAGGAAAGTGGCAAGTACGGATGGCTAGAAGACAGGTGTGAATAGAAACAAAAGTGTATGAAGTCGGGAACATTCATTATTAGGTCATGTATAATTAAAGAGCTGTAAACAAACCCTAAAAAACTGCCCCAGACAGTGCTACAAAATAAACCATGATTTCGTAAGAACCATTGCTGGAATTTTCCCTAGGACATATAGACGGGTAATGCCGACTGATTTTTTTTTTTGCATGACAAAATCTAAGCAGAAAAAAGGTGAAACACTAAAAAGCACAAGCCAAGAAAATATGTATATAATGAAATAAAACCGGAATCTTTATTAAGACATTGATGACTGGGTGACTCGCTCTCTTGGAAAACCCCTCGGGCCGCTGGGGGTATTTTCGTCACGGGTCGCCGTTTTGGAAAAGGGAATATTGACACCCCAAACCCAGGTTCTCTTTAGGGTTTTTAGCCACTTTTTTTTTCGGGTAAGGCTTAGCACAACATAAACAAACAAACCCCCGGCCCTTTGGCCCACTTACTCAATCATGCAAGGCCTCTTAACCGGGGGTCTGGGTCTTATCGGGCCACTAAAAACAACCTTCCCCACCACCACGGGTTTATACGGTTCCCCACAACCCCTTGGGGGCAGACTCTCTTCAGTCCAATGTTGCTAGGTTTGGCGAAACCCCCTTCCCACACACAACCCCTCCATCCCCTGTAGTGGGACCCTCTTTTACCCCCCAGGGAGGGCCCCCAAAACCCTGGCCGGAAGGGGGGGAGGCCCCCCAAACGTACACCGCCCCCGGGAAAAAGGAGAATACTGGTTAAGGCAGCCATTCTAGCTCCCCTTGTCAGAACCTATTGTTACTGACAAAAATTTCCCCTTCCCCCCCCGAACCCAGGTTTTGGGTTTTGGACTTTGAGCGGGTACCCTGCTTAATTCCCCCTAGTGGCAGAGACCTGCAATGCACCGGTCACCTGCAACAGTAAAAAAAAGAAAAAATCAATTAAAAAAGGAAAAAAGGTAGTCACAGGTTTGGGGGTATGGATCCTTGGATCACCCCAAGCGAGGCGTAAGCCCCCCAGGGGGCGGGGTTAAAGGTCCCCGTTTTCAAGAGCCCCCCCAAGGGGATGGATTTCTGGGGGGAGTTTCCCCGGTCGCTACCCGACGTGATTGTTGCGGAAGCACCCAGGGTAGCTGGTACAAAATCAAAGGGAGGTTGTAGTCGGGGACAGGGAGGTTGGGCGGAGGGAGAATGTTCGTGGTCGGGACAGGCAGGAAGGTCGGGGAGGAGGCAAGATCATGGTGAGGGAGGGGCAACATTGGTAAAGGGAAACAGAACAGATCAGGAACGCTTTCTAATAGGCAATGGGCATAAAAAACCCAAGGGCTCAGGAAGGGCAGGCTTAAATAAGGCAGGGCCGGCAATACCCCAAATTCCGTTGCGTGGCCTTTAAATTTAACAAAACCCGGCGTGCGGTCCCCTAGAGAGTGGGGACACACCCCCGGGGAGACGGGACCCAAGTGGGATGGAAGGGAAGTGAGCCGGGATTTTGGGGCGGCCAGACAAGCATTCCGCTGCCGACATAGGGCAGAGGTGCGCCGATTGTGGGAAGGGTGCGCCTGCGCCCCCGGGTTGGGGGTGCGGGGGATCGTGACAGTCCCCCTTTGACACCCCCTTTTTCACCCAAAGGAATTGAAAAATCCCCGGTCCGATTTGCCCCTCTGGTTCCCAGGCCCCTCCCGGGGCAAAACCCCCCTTGCGTCGATGGGGAAAAAAACCCGCTTCCTCTGAGTTTTTATCAAAACCCTCTTTTACAGTAAAGACTTGGGGGGGTCAGTCTCGGGGGGGGGGAAAAAAGGGGTTCCCCGCGAGAAGTGTTTTGGGGACGGGTTTCAGAAGGAGACTTAAAGGAGTTGGGGACCCTCACGTGGGAGGAAGACAAAGTTAAACCCAGGGTTTTTGCTGAAGCAATCGAAAACCCAAAATGGGGGCCCAAAGCTTGTAGCGGGGGACCTTGAGGGGATGTCCCCTACAGAAACCCATATTTTTGTCCCCCAGAGAGAAAATTGGGGGGGTTTTTGTTTCCTGTATTGATTTGGGGCAGAACCCCGGAGTAGAGTTGGGTTTTGGGCTCCAGACGACATTAGGTCCGGGCCCAGCTCTGATGGGGGGGATTAGGGGCACCAAGGGGGAGGGGCGGGCAGGGGTTGCCCATAGGAAAGAAAAAGGGGGGCAGCACCAGGGGATTCCGAATTAAAGATTTGTAAGAAAAACTTGCCAGGGTAAAAAATTTTAGACCAACCTTGTGCGCGAGACGAAGTAGTGGGAGCAGCTCAGGTCTGGTTAACCTCTCCCCTGTCCTTGGACTGAGGATGGTGGGCCCGAAGAAAACCTAGGGGTGCCAAAAATAGAAATAAATTGGCCCCCCCCACCCAAAAAACTTTGTGCTGGGGAAGCCCATGAGGAAAAACGTGTTAAAAAAAAAAGGGCTGGGAGACGGGGGAACAGAGGGTAGGCCGGGGCAGGGGAAAAAGTGAGACATTTTGGAAACCGATCCGAATCCCCAGATAACGTATTTGGGGGAAAAAGGGGAGACGGTGAAAAAACCCATACCCACGGGGGGGTCAAGGAAGGGGGGATCGCAGTGCTGAAGAAACCCGGGGTTTTTGAGAGAGGCATTTGTTACGGCCAAGGGACGCAGGTTTCACGAAGTCCCAAACATTTGTCCCAGGCGGGCCCCAATGAACGAGAGATGAGGGAGAGGACTTCTGCACTCCTGGATGCCAAGCCCATCGAGAACATGACCCCAGACAATATCCCTTCCGCAATCCCCGGACGAACGTATGCTTTCCGGGGAATTTGTGTGGTCTAGGGGCAGCAAGATAAGTCATTCCGAAAGGATAAGTGAATGGAGTGGGTTGCCCCCAATAGCATCAGAGGCACGGGGAAGGTTTGGCCTTGAAATTTTTCTCAAAGGGGGGGAAGTGGATTCAGAAATTTAAACCCTGGAGAAAAAGAGGGCCCCATCGGTTGAGGGATTCACCCCGGGGTTTGTTGGGAGGTGAAAAGATTTTTAGACTGAGATGTTTAAAAAGACGGGCCCCCTCCAAAATAGCGACATCTCCAGGCTAGCGAGGCCCAGTAGTTCCCGATCGCATGGAGTAGTTTATCTGGTCAAAAAGGTTTTGGGAAAAAAAAACCGCATGTTGGTTTGTTTTTTGGGTTTTTTTTTGCAAAAAAAACCGCCCCGGCCCCACCGAGGAGCATCCACCCCAGAAAGAAGGTTCTCCATTCGGGGGGAGAGTAGGGTGCAGAGGCAAAGGGCCCGTTAGCTTAGAAAAGGGCCTCCTCTGGCGGGGCCAGGCTTGGTTGGGCATTTTTTTTGGGAAAAGCACTATGGGTAAACCCAAGGGAAAAAAAGAGGTTTTAAACTGCCTTTGAAATTTTGGCGAACCCTAAACCCTTTGTAGGTCCAAGCCCCACGGGTTGAGCCATGTAGGATGGGGCAACTTGCGGGGTCCATCTGCAGGCCTGCCGGAAAGGGAAATTTAGCCGGGGAAAGGAAACTTTTTGGGGAAGGGATTTTTCAAATCTTGGCATAGGGGGGTTTGGGCCCGTGACGTTGGGCCCGTGGGTTGTACTTGATGGGACTAAAGGGTCCAAGAACCCCAAATTCATCCAAATAGAGACTGCAGTGTAAAAGAGACCCTGGAATATGTCGTTGACGAATTCAAAAAGACGGCGGTGATTGCGACCCCAAGGGGATGAAAAGGAAAACGAAGTGCCTGTCGGGGTTTTGAGGGGGGTTTTCCCCATTGCCCCCTTCACTTTTTGGGGATAGGTTGTAACCCCAGCGTCTTTTTGGGAATATTTTTGGCCCCCGGACCTCAAAGATTTGTAATGAAGGGAAATTGGATGTTTTTTTACGTAATTTTATTGGGGCCCCGAAAAATTGATACACGGCGGAGAGATCCATCTTTTTGTCACGAAATAAACCCCGGGGCCCCCACAGAGAGGAAAATTACGGAAAAACCCCCTTTTGGAGATTCCCCCTTGATGTAGGGGAAACCCCAAAGGTCCAGGCCAAGAAGAGGGAAAAACCCCCCCCCGTGGGGGAGTGTTTGGTAGAAGGGTAATGGGGCAGAAAAGGAGCGATGAAGGCAAGGTTCAGCTTGCTTCTGGAGAAGATCAGCAAACCTTGTTTGGAGCGGGAAGGCCCCCCCAGAGGTTTAGACGGTACTGAGAAGCGGTAAGACCGGGCAAGGTGCCACCAACTTTTAGACCAACTTCGGCCCCCAAGCAAGATTCGCCGTCTGCTAGTGAGAAAGGGCATGGGGTGCAGCCCCGGAAGCCCCCGAAGGATGGCGAGGAAGAAGGTAGCCAAAAGAAGTAAGTTTCCCTTTTTGTAGTACCCCATTGAAGGAACAGAGGTTTGTGTGGTACCGGGCGGGTTTTGAGTTCCCCACGAAGAGGAGATGGCCCAAAGGGTTTTCTAAGCTGACCCTGGGGGGTTATGCTGAGCACCCAAGGGAGCGTAAAAAAAATTTTCCCGCCACCCAGAGTCCAAAAAGGTGAGGTTGAAGTGGGTGCCCACCCAGTGCCCAGTAGAACGGGGTATGGTAAAGAGGGGAGGCCTTGCTTCACCTAGGAAGCCTCTCCCCTGTACCCCAGGGGCGTGTGTTTCCGAAGTGGGACGAAGGGGGGAGCCCCCGCGGAAAATTGGGTGGCACAAAAAGGTAAGGGTTTTCTTCTCGGGCCCCCGGGGCAGCTCCTGTGGAGTCAAGTGAGCTCTGTCCACTTGTGGGTTTTTTTCAGTACAGGCAGGGAGGTCAACTGTGTGACCTTGGGTACAGGAGTGGCAGGGAAACCGAAAAACCCTTTGGAGGTTGGTTCTGGGATAGCTTTTTGCCTTCAGAAAAAAAAGATATCGATTCGAGGCCAAAAAATTAGATCACTAAAGAGGGGGGGATAAGGTAGATAAGGCTCCTTTTTTGGTGGAAGGAACCCTTTTTGAAGTGGGCGGCCAAAGGCCGCATTTCCAACGTTAGGGCCAAGGTTCGGAAAATGTACCACGTAAATTTCCCCCCCGAGGAGTGCCTTGATCAGATTTTTTAAAGGGGTTTCGCAAAGAGGGTCGGGGGGGTTCCTCAAAAACACCTGCGGAACTCCCCGGGGAGGAAGGCGGCGATGTAGTTGTGATCATTCTTCCCCAAAAAGGGTAGGCAGGCAGGGGGTTTCCCGGAAAGAAGGCTGGCCAAAAATGTTTTTTGACTTTCCGTAGGGGAAATTGGTTCCCCTTAAAACCCATGTGAGGGGAACATTGGATGATGAAGCCCCCTTAAGTTTGGAGTCCCCCTGAACTTGGAGGCCTAGCAGACGAAGCCTTGGACCACAGCCAGTGTGGAAGCCAGGGAGGGGTTTTGCCCCGGGGAGAGGCCTGCTGATCATGGCTGAGTTTTCTGGGCCTGCTGGCGATTCTGGGGGTTTCGCGCCCAATGGTGGTTAGATGGACCCTGGGGAGGGCACCCTTTGGGGGGATATGGGGTTCTTACTGCAAGTTGGGAAGGGAGTGGATACTTGGCCACCCCCAAATTTTTGGGGAAACCAAGCAGGGGCGGGAATTTAAGTAGGTCCCCGTTTTCCAGAGCCCGCCCCAAAGGGGATGGACTTGCTGCAGTGGGAGTTAAAGATCGTACCCACGTGATTTCTTGTGAGGCAGGAGGTGAGCATGGTACAAAAGAAGGTGGCTCGTGTCGGGGACAGGCGGTTTGGGAACGGGGCAAGGTTTGTGGGTTTTGGCAGGCAGGAAAGGGCAGGGAGGCAGCAAGATTCTGGTCGAGGGGCGGGGGGCCCAAAAGGTAAAGGTACCAAAAAATCAGAACAAGGCTCAGGAATGCTTTCTCAATAGGCAAGGGACAAAGAACCGGGAAAGGGCATCGAAAGAGGAGGCTTAAATAAGGGCAGCGGCCGGCAGTACCCAATTACCCGGGGCGTGACCCTTTAAATTTAACAGAGCGGGAGACCTGGGAGGGGGGGGAGCGTGCGGGGGAGCAGGAGCAGAAGGGGGCGTGGCGGGTAAATGGCCGGGACTGGGCAAGACAAGCACGTTCGCTGTCCGACATGCGGC
Organism: Phyllomedusa bahiana; assembly: GCA_025379985.1. NCBI lineage: Eukaryota > Metazoa > Chordata > Amphibia > Anura > Hylidae > Phyllomedusa > Phyllomedusa bahiana. The sequence continues at coordinate 20,216 of JAODAL010006327.1, read as the reverse complement.
TCCACCAGACTGGGGGGAATAGATGCGCCTTCGACCCGGGTTGAGGGTCGCAGGGGCACCCATGACAGTAGCTTAGTGAGACTCCACCGTGTATGCCTGGAGGCAGTTCACCATGTAGTTATGTATTCAAATAAGTTCAAGGGAAAAGAGCTAGGACTCTGTGCCACCTTATGGATGTAGTTCCTTAAGTCGTATCCAACTCATTAAGCCTTACAATTTAAGTGGGAGTAAAGCCAAACCAGATACTTGTGACTAACAGACTTCTGTATCCAATAGATGTCAAAGATTCCTAGAATTTTTCCTTTGAGCTTATTTGAATATATTTCTATTTAATTGGGGCTACCATGTTGTATGAGTTTCCACGAACCTACATGGTGCTTATCCTAAATGAGAAACATTAGAGTTACAGCTAGGGCCTCATACTCTGTCAATCAATATTCCGGTTTGCACTAATGAGGGGCAAACACTCCGAAAGAGCTGTCTAAAGATGAATATTTGGTTTGGCTTTAGTCCCAGTTTTATTGCAAGGCACAGTGAAGTGGATGTGACTTGAGGAACACTACATTCAATAAGTGGCCAGATTCCTAGCTCTCGTCCCTCAACCTTATTTGAATGTATTTACATTTTACTGAAGTGGTCATGGCATATAAATCTCCACATATCTATACCTTGTCTCTCCCACATGGAGAATGTTACCATCCTATAGGTCAGCAATATATACCATCTTATATTCTCCCTAAAAATACAGAGTAAAAAAAGTACTGTATATCAGATACTACAACATATCCAAAAGTGTCATAAAAAAGATGTCTTGTATAAAGCCATATCAAGGCCATATGAACAGTCGATGATAATAATAAAGTACATATGATGTAAAAAATGTGTACATGATCCTATAATAATAAGGAGATATCAATAATTGCTATAGCAAAGTGAGTCCACAATAAATGTGTCGTAGGTAATATAAGGTCATTCGAAAGTGCCATAAATGCTACAATATAATAAAAGCCTTATAAAGACTAGTAATGTAAGAAACAATTAACCAAGAATAAGAAGTGCAAAAAAAGAATGAAAAAAAGGGGAAAAGTCATGAATGAAATAATAAAGTCAGACAATACTCCTGAGGAGCTGTATCACAATATAAAAGCATGGTTATTTCCACAGAAATGTGGCTTCCTCGGGGGTATGTAAAGAATATATGTAACATGGTACACTGGCTTGAGCTAAGGACAACTGAGGGTGGGATGTCAAGTTCAAGACAACTGTGACTACGGAGCCGCCAACTATTGGACTGCTTATGCTGTACTGGGAGCGGCGTGATTCTTGACAGTTACAGTAAAGAGTAACTGAGGCTGGAGGACTTCTGCCACAGGAAAGGAAATTGGTGATATCTGTGATGTTCATTTCATCTGTGAAATTTGTGATATCTGTGACAAAGAAGACATCAATAGCATCAGTGTTATCCAAGTAAATAGCACTGGTACCGTGCTGAGCTGCAGAGTATAGCAGATTAAAGATGGGTTAGTGACTGTGAGTACTGGACCCTTGGTGAAGAGGACAGAGATATATTGGCTGACAGAAACTTTATTCCTAAGTGTGCTGCAATTAAAACTGCCAGTTGTTACTGCCTAGTAAAAACTGTGCCTCCTAGAGTAGCCCTAACATTTGTGCACCTGTTCTTGTCTTATCAGAGTATAACCTACTAGTGTTCATCTGCAAAGCCTGTGTTATTGATGTGCCATCTCCTCCCACCAACATTAGCCCACTGTGGTCAATAGCAGCTTACACACCATTTGGCTCATCTTATACATGGATCATACTGAAATTTCTTTCCCCTACATTTATACTATGAATTCACAATATTTCACAGCTTCCAATCCCGTGCATTACTTCCATTGTCCTGCTTGTTGATTGAGTTAAATTCTCTATTTAGACTGGAGGTGTCAAACTCATTTTCACGTCATATACTGTACATGTTGCCCTCGAAGGCTAGGTCTACACTGCATCAGACAAAAAACGGCCAAAAGTCAACCGTTTTTTTTCCGATGTAGGACTGTGTTTTTTTTGTCACGTTTTGTGAAAAAAACACGGTCAGTTCTCATTTTTTTGCCGTCGGTCCATACAACTGATTCTATGGGAAGACAACAAAAAAACTCAAAGTGCCGGCGTGTTAAACATGTTGTATAATACGCCGGCACTAGAAGATGAGCAGAGAAATAAATGACCTGTGTAGACTACAGGTCGTTTTTTCTATTAATGTGTATGTCATGATCATGCCCAGCAGAACCCCTGCGCTGGGCTCTAGTCGCTAGCCCTGTATTTATTTTACCAGTGTGAACTAGTGCTAATACTCTGTGTGCTTGTTTCCTGGCTAACGCCCGTGGCCGGGATCCTTCCAGCACACTCTTAGTTAACCTGGTTCCTTTTGAGTGACAGCTCTGATCTCCTATCCGGTCTGGTGTTCTCTTTCTCTGTTCTCCATGTAAAGGATACATTTCCCTTTCTGCCTTGCTGGCTATCGGGTCTGTTCGTCTGCCTCTAGTTCGCCTGTTTTTGATATTGATCCGCCTGTGTTCTCTGACTCTTGCTTGTACCCTGGTTATTCTCTTGTCTTAAGTTTTTGTACTGTGCTGCCCGTTTGTTACTGACTTGGCCTGCCCGACTACTCTAGTTTGTTCTGTGTTTGTCTCTGTCTGTGTTTCACTTGGCTCAGTGCAGTCTTCGGTCTCCTGGTTGGGGCCGGCTTAGTAAGGAGTCGGGTTCCTCAAAAGGCAGGGACAGAGGCTGGGACCAGTGTCAGGGCCTCACTCGTCTGTGTCTGTGTCTGTGTCCCTGACCGATCCTGACAGTGTATAGGCTGCCTGAATTATCGTATTTTCAGCGAAAATATGATCTTTTTTATTGCAGTGGAGACCTAGCCAAAGGGCCATGGTGGGCCACGTGGTCAGAAAAAAGGCACACCTCCTCTAAAGTTGTGTAATAACCAGCCATATCCACCACCTCTTTGGGACCAAGCTTCCTAATTTGTAGGGTGGCTAGCGTGCCTGTGTAGGGCTGTTAGAGGTGTTCCACCGCCTGTGACTTGCTGTGTAGGTGCGCAGTGTCTGGGACTTGTTGACCACAGTAGTGTGGAGGTGTGTGCTGGAGCTCTGAATCCAAATTCCTTGTGACGTTTGTGACGCCTCAGTAAGGAACTGGCTGTGTTCTCAGGGGAAAGTAGAGAGCCAGTCTTTCTGTGTCCGCACCTCTCCATCCATGCTCGCTGTGTTTAAGCTCTCGAGGGCCACATAAAATGTTTTTTGTGGGGCCGTTTTGGGGAACAGGGGCCCCTTGAGTTTGCCCGCCTTTTATTTAAAAACAAAAGCTAAATTCCAAAATTCTGCGGCCCCCCTGCTGCCTGAGAGCAGTGCATTTTGAGAGTTATGATGACTGTGACACAGTGAAAGCTCAGCTGTTAGGTCACATGACGCAGATAAGTCACACATAGATTCCAAGCAGGAAGCAACAGAATTGTTACTTTCCCTTTAACCCCTCCATGACAGCTGGTCATAATAATATGGCTCTAAGTTTTTTCCTCCTTGCCTTCCAAGAGTTAACTTTTTTATTTTTCCATCTGCATAGACATAAGAAGCGGAACAGGATGGACTTTCTAATTATGTTATTCAATGTGTTATAGAATATAACTGCAAAAAAATTCTAAATGGAGAGTCATGTAAAAAACGTACTTGTGCCATGTTTGCAGGGGTTTTGTTTTTACAGCATTTACCGGGGGAATAAAAATAAATTTATCTTATTCTGCGGGTTTAAAAACGTTTCCCAGAAACCCAAATATTGGGGTTTTTCCCCTTATGTTTTAAAATACCGAAAAAAAAAACAAACTTTTTTTTCATTATTTCAATTTAAAAGGCCACACCCCATTGCCCTGCGCCCAAATTTAACCCTTTTTTTGCATTTTCAACCTTTAAACCTGAGAAAAGGCTATGTTCAGACGGCCATTCACGCCGTAATTGCGGGAGGGTTTTTCCCCCGCAATTAGGGTGTGTAGGGGGGGAAGGGGGGGGGCGGGGGGTCGGCAGCTCGCCGGCCCCCCCAAAGACACCAAATTTTCCCGGCGCGTGTCCCACGGGGATAATGTGAATGTCACTTTCTCCCCGTTTCCCCCGTTTTTCGCAAAGGGGGGAGTGGAGAGGGAAACCCAAATATTTTCTCTATGAAAACTGTGGATTTACCGTAATGACAGGGACGGATTTCAGCCCCTATTTGGGCGCATACAGGTGCAATACGGACTGAAATTTTGTCCCAAAATCAGCCGTGGGGGGGGGAACATGTAAGGGGGCATTTTTTGCAGGCAAAACCCTACTTTTTTTTGCACCATTTTGGGATTGATTTGACTTTTTTTATCCCTTTTTTTCCCAAATTTTTTGGGGGAATTTAAAATTTAATTTAAAAAAAATAATTTTGCCCTTTGGAATTTTTTTTTTCTACAGTGTTCAGCGTATAGGATAAATAATGCTATATTTTAATACCAATGCCATCAAAATTTTCTTTTTCACATATTGACAAACAATATGCGACTATTAGGGCTTGTTCACAAGGAGTTTACACTCCGTGTTACAAGCGCTTTGTAACGGAGGCAGGTAGTGGATCCGCTGGACCACCGCAAGCGATGGTGTAAGCCGGTACCAGGTGTACGGAGTCTAAGTAGAACCCCCGGTTTTCACAGAGCCCGCCTGCAATAGCGGGAATGGGACTGCTGCGGCTGGAGAACTACCAGGTCCGCCCCAACTGTCGTGACTTGCTTGCGGTGGCAAGCCAAGGCAGAGCGAGGTACAGAATCGTGAGACGTAGTGAAGTCGGGGACAGGCACGAGCAGGGGGCAGGCGGCAACGTTTCGTGTTCAGGATACAGTATCAATGAGGTACTGTAAGCAAGAAGTCAGACAACGAGGCACAAAGAAGCGATTCTCTGAAAGGCAAGAAACGCCCTAAAGACCGGCAAAGGTTACCCTGCAGGTGTAAGAGTGTTTTAAATAGGGTCACCTGCCCAGTCTTCAACCAATAAATGGGCGTACTGCCCTTCAATCCCCGAGAGAGCGGCGCGCGCCGCTGGCCAAAGGCTCGGCACCGCACAGAGCCGGCCGGCCAGGAGGACTGGAAGGACTCAGGAAGCGCAGGGTAGGGTAAGGGGGAAGCCGGGACCCCGACCCGCGTGCACGGCAGGGACCTAGCGGTGAGCCCGACTGGTTGACAGCACGTGTGTCCTTCCCGCAGCGCCGGGCGGGGAGGCTGAGCTGCGGGACCACCCGTGACAGGTACCCCCCCCCTAGGCCCCCTCCCTCCGAACTAGGTTCGTGAGGAAGGTCAACACGAGACCGCTTTCTCCAGGATGTTCCCTCTAGGCTCCCAAGATCTCTCCCTCCGGACCGAATCCCTCCCAATCTACCAAATATTGTCGTTTAACCCCTAACTGACCTCATATGCCAAGATCTTCTTGACCGCAAACTCATGTGAGGCTAACGGACTCAGGAGAGGGAGGACAACTTTTTTCTGGAGAAGCGGTTCAACACGACGGCTTCAGGAGGATACATGGAAAAGAATTAGGGATCCGCATAGTTGGAGGAGTCGGAGCCTTATAACGCCACAGGATTGATTACGGCTCAGGAATTTCAAAGGGCCTAGGAAGCGCGGCCAAGCTTGTAACTGGGATTTTTAACCTGACATATTTGGCGGACCGCCACACTTTGTCTCCAGTGGGTAAAGGTTGGAGCTGGTCTCCTTCGTTTCTGTCCGCCTGGGCCTTCATACGGGCGGCAGCATGCCTGCAGGACTGACGAGTCTGCTCCCAGATTGCCAGATAGGTCGAGGAACCAGGGGCAACCACAGAGGAACCTCGGTGAGGAGGGAGGGCGAGAGGTAGAGGATGGCGGGGAAATGCCGACCAAATACAATAAAAAAGGGAGACCGCCGACAGCCCCTGAATCCAGTGAGTTGTATGAAAATTCGGTCCCAGGGTAAGGAGGTCGGACAGTCATTAGCCTGGCGAGCAGAAACAAAGTTCCCGTAAGTAACTGCCAGAATCTGGTTGACTCTCATCTACCTGGCCGTTATGATTGCGGGTGTAAGACGATGAGGAAGTCTAACTTCCACCCGCAATCGGGAGCAGAGTGCGCAGCCGCAGAACTTGACTCGAACTGCACCGCCACGATCAGAAACGATGTGCTGTGGCAGGCCGTTGCATTGCGTAAGATGTGGCTAAAGTACCGGAGGCAAGACGAGTGTGGCGGAGAGGTAAACCCCGGGCAGGTTGGGAGCGAAGTGCGACATCTTCGAAAAACCTATCAGTATATGAACCCAGATCACGGGTTGCCCGAAGATGATGGAAGGTCGGTGATGAAATCCATCGCCACAATGGGACCATGGAACACTGGGCGTAGCAAGGGGACGCAGCAGCCCAGAGGGGCCGGTTGGGTGGGCCGGGGCACCTATTCCGGGCACAAGTAGACACAGCAATCCACAAAAGTCCTTATATCTTTAGCCAGTCCGCCACCAGTAGAACCGAGAGATCAAACTGGAACGAACTAGGGCCCCCGATGGTCCTCCAACAGAGGAGCAGTGTCCCCGAATTCCAGGATTTTCATGCGCAGCGACGGCCGAACGTAGGTCTGCCAAGAGGTATCTGCCCGAAGAAGAACAGGTCTCTGAATCAGACGTTCCGGAGGTATGAGGTGTTCGAGGCTGCGGCTCCTCTCCGGTGACGTCGGATGCGCGAGAGAGGAGCCATCATGCCCTGAAGTTCTTCTCGCAGGGCAAAATTGGATCCGGAGAGTCCAAATCTGGAAAAAAAAAGGAGACCACCGTGCTTGCCGAGGTTGAGGCCTGGCCGACTAGGCTGGAGTACTGAAGATTTTGTGATCCAGTATACCACCGTCAAAAGATGACGAGCTCCCCTCCAGAAGAATGCCGCCACACTTCCAGGGCCATCTTGATAGCGAGCAATTTCTCGGTCCCCAATAGCATAGTTCCTCTCTGCCGACGAGAAGGTCTTGGAGAAGAAGCCGCAGGTGACGGTTTCTCCCCTTGGACCCTTTTGAGTAAGGACAGTCCGGCCCCCACGAAGAGGCATCCCACTCCAGAGAGAAAAGCTTCTCAGGATCAGAGGCGTGACAGAATAGGTGGCGAAGCAAAGGCTGACTTCAAATCCGAGAAGGTCTTTCAGGCCGCTGGCGTCCAACATTGGGATTAGCACTTCTTTCCTGGAGAGAGCCACAATTGGAGAGCCACCAGTGTAGAGAAGTGGATATAAACTGCCGATAATAATTTTGGCAAAGCCAAAAAAAACGTTGTATGGCTCGAAGTCCCCAAGCAAGGTCGTGCCATTTCAAGATAGCAGACAGCTTAGTGGGACCATCTGCAGGCCTCGTTCGGAGACGATTTAACCGGAGGAAAGGCAGACTGGGTTGGTGGAACCACGCACTTCTCTAACTTGGCTACAGGCGGTTGCTGCGAGAGGTGCGTTGCAGGACCATGCGCACCTGGTGATAGATGGTCCGGAGGTCAGGGGAGAAAACCATAATGTACGTCCAGATACACGATGACACACTGTAGATCAGATCCCTGAAGATGTCCGTTTACGAACTCCTGAAAAGACCCCGGGTCATTGCACGACCGGAATTGCCATTACCATGTATTCAAAATGGCCGTCACGGGTAATTGAACCCGTCTTCCACTCATCTCCCCTCACGGATCCTGAAGAGAATTGTATGCCCCGCGCAGGTCCATTTTGGAGAAGAACTTGGCCTCCCTGTAGACGGTCAAAGAGTTCCGTAAATTAGTGGCAACGGTACCAGTTTTTTTTACGGTAATTCTGGTTCAGGCTCGGTGAAGTCGATGCAAGGGACGGAGAGAACCATCCTTCTTCTGTACGAAGAAAAACCCGGCTCCGGCAGGTGATGAGACTTGCGTAATAAAAGCCCTTTTCCTTTTGCAGGTTCACACGATAATAGTCCGACACTGGCCTGAGTCCTCTGTCTGGTACAACGTAAACTCTACCCCGTGGAGGACTGTTCCCAGGAAGGAGCAATTGACAGTCATTAGGGGCATGATGAGGAAGTGGACCTCGGCCTGTTTCTCCGAAAAAACGTCCACGTAGTCCCGTATTCACGGAAACCTGGCAGGACCCTGTAACGACTGGAGGATGAGGTGGAATGGCCTTGACCGGTCGCGGAACTGAGAGACAGCGATTCTGGCAGTCGTATCCCCACGTAGAATCTCTCCGTTTTTTCCCAGTCGAGGGTTCGGCATGGAGCTGTAGCCACGGAGACGCCAAGAGGATAGCGGAGATGACCGAGGAGGAAGTAGAAGGTGATCTCCTCCTTGTTTGTAAGGCCCCACGTGGAGAGTACAACGGCTTGGTCACGTACCAGAATGGCTCACTAAGTATGCTCGCCACTCACGGAGGATATCACCAAAGGCTTTCTCCAACGGTCACTCGGAAGGCATACTGGGACACACCAGGGTGGCATGATTAAAGTTTCCGGCGGATCCAGAGACCAAGAAAAGGCTGGTCACCCTAAAAGACGATTCCGGAACCCGATGAAAAACCCTCAACCTCCATAGTAAGATGCGTGAGAGGAAGTGTTCACACCCAGGGATGCCTCTCCGACATAGCTAGAGGTGCGGGGCGTTTCCTGCCCCTTTGGGCGAAGTGTGCAACCATTGCGGAAGTGATCCGGGCTGGCACAGTAAAGCACAACTTCTCTGCCCGACGCGGTACAGCTCCTGATCGGCGACAGATGTGCCCGGTCCACTTGCAGGGTGTCTCACTGGTAGGAAGTGAAAGCGCAGCTGTGGTCTTTGGAAGACCGGGGCCAGGCGAGCAAACGGCGTGGTCGGCGGAACACGTTCCCGGCGTAGTTCATCTGTCGCTCGGCGAAACAAAGCTATCGATCCGAGTGCTAGGTGGACCAGTTCGCATAGAGAGGACGGATTTTCTCTGGCCCCGCTAAGCGTTCTTAATCTGCGTACAGGCCCTTTTTTAAAAGTGGCCACATACGGGCGGCGTCGTTCCAGGTCAGCTCCGACGCCAGGGTCCGGAAACGACTGCGTAAGGTCGCCCGACAGGAGTCACCCCTGCGAAGGTCAGTAGAGAGCGGTTTCTGCGAGGAAAGCCCGTGCCCGGCTCTTCAAAGACACTGCGGAACTCTGAAGGAAAGCCTGTATGTCCCGTGCGTCACCGATCGAGCCCCGGTCTCCCCAGATAGGAGTGGCCCAAGCAGAGCCTTCCCGGACCAGCAGACTGACCACGAAGGCCACCTTGGAAGCCGTTTCAGTGTGAATTGACCAGGTCCATCCAATTCAACGTGCATCGAGCACTGGTAATAAGATCCCCTGGCACTGTTTGGAGTCCCCATTCAAACATGTCGGTAGTTAGGCCTCAGCCGAGAAGTCCCAGGTGCTGGCCGGACGGCGTCGCCACCAGGAGGTGGTGTCTGGCAGCTGTTGATTAGCCAGGACGCACAGCATGGCGAACAACTGGTTCATCTGCTGGGCTTGTTGCCGCTAGTTGATGTGACTGCTGAGCCACCTAATCGCCGTGAGATCCCGGTTCACTGGACAAGGTACCTTGGCGGGATCCATGGCCGGATCTTAACTGTAACGGAGGCAGGTAGTGGGATCTCTTGACCCACCGCAAGCGTATGGTGGTAAGCCGATACCAGGGGACGGAGTCCTAAGTAGAACCCTGTTTTCACCAGAGCCTCGCCGCAAAGCGGGATGGACGTGCTGCGTGGGGGGGGGAGAACTACCATGCTCGGCCCCACTGGCGTGACTTGCTTGCGGTGGCAGCCAAGCAAGCGAGTACAAATGAGAGACGGTAGGCGAAGTCGGGGACAGGCAAGAGGTCAGGGCAGGCGGCAACGGTTCGAGGTCGGATACAGGAGCGAAGGGTACGGTACAACGGAAAGTCAAGACAAACGAGGCACTAGAATCTTTCTCTGAAGGCATCACGCACTAAAGATCCGGCAAAGGTACCCGGAAGGAATAGAGTGGTTTTAACTAGGGTCACCCCTGCCCAGTCTTAAACCAATAATGTCGTACTGGCCCTTTTAAATCCCCGAGAGCCCGGCGCGCCGCACGCCGGCCCGCCAGGAGGACGGAAGACTCAGGAGCGCAGGGAGAGTAAGGGGTAAGAGCCGTGACCCGACCCGCTGGTGGCGGGCTTTTTAGGCTTTGATGGGATCTCGCACGGCAGGGACCGCGGGAGCCCGACGGGTGACAGCACGGGTGTGCCCGCAGCCCGGGCGGAGGGCTGCGGGACCACCCGTGACACGCTTTAGGGATCCGTCTGGGGGTCCGCTCTGTCGGTCCCCAAGACGGATCTAACAATATAATTAAGCATGAGATTATCAATGCTCGCTGTGCAGAACACGATCGGCGTTCACAAGAGAGAACGCAGCTGCCGTGTTTTCAATAGCGCAGCTCATCTTCCGTCTTGGAAATAGAATTGGTCATGTCAAGACGCATCCCCCCTAAAGCGCTTGGAACACTGAGTGTAATCTCCGTGAGAACAAGTCCTAACGATGGATAATTTTGTTTTTTATAGGTAGGTATTTTTTATAGTATAATTGTTTCAAAGTCCCTTATGTACAATCACCACTCTCTGTGACTACCTTCTGTGAGCTCTGATAGCACAGTCAGTGAGAGGATTGCTTGATGATCTTCCTTACTGGTTGGCTCTGGGTCTGAGAAGTGTAAGGTGTTATTATCACAAGAACATGATTAAGTGTGAAGGAACTCTCACCTATAGTTATCCCTAATTTATTTCATTGTTAGTGCTTGTGGTCTAGTATAATTTTATCTACCCCTGTGCAGAGAACAATAGAGCAAATCATTATGTCACTACCTTACTATTGTAATGAGACTATGTAGAGAGAAATAGCAGCTAAAGTAAAGTGAGATTAGTCTGCCCAGCCATACAAAAGTTCTCTTTCACAGCTAGAGAAGGACAATATTTTAATATTTTAATTTTAAATTGTTTAGGACTGCTGAAATAAAAAAAAAAAATTGCTCAAAAACTTGGTTTTGAAAAAAAACTAACTACCTAGTGGCTGGTTAGCAGGGTCCCTTTTAAGTGTGAATGAAGAAGAAATGGCCTATAGCTGAATTCAGTAGGAAAGAGGAAAAAAAAGAATGTACAAAGTAACTGCAACTTAGTTACATTCATTTCAACTGGTGAAATGGTTGTGTAACTTGTGCATTTTGCTTGAAAAGAACCTTCCATTGAATAAGCCTGTTAATGTGTGGCCTGTGACGGAGTGAAAGGGACATTTCCAGTGCTGCCATATCCTTCCTATAAAGGGTTTAATATACAGGGGTTGATTCAGAAAAGGTCTGGTGCCTGTACAAAAGGTCTGTAAGTTACAGTAACATCATAGTCAAATGGCAGTGACTATAAATTACGCAAAACCCTGCCATATTCTCATAGTCATCACTCACAGAAACTGCTTTAATTTTCAAGAGCCAAATGTAAAATGTTCATATATACAGTACCTAAAATGGCGACATCAAAGTAAGAAAAAGCTTTTTACAAGTTGGAAGTTACTACAAATGGTGGTTCTGTTGGAACAGTGCAGAGCGAAACCTTTCATGATAAATTTGCTCCACAGAGAAAACGGCATTTTCATGTTGGGTGAAGCCGTTGAAACCACTGTGGGTTTATGTCCTGTAAAATTCAGGCTGTAAAAAAACCCCAAAGCGTGATATGAGATTATAGGTTATTTTGACAAAACCCACCTATAGCAAAGGATGGCCAAACTGTCATACAAATATTTAAACAACAAAACTACTAGCATTGTCTGAAGCCTAGGGTAACAGATAAAAATAACTTGTTGTATATTATAACATTTAATAAATACATCAAAATTAGATAGCCTAAAAATATCCCTAAACAAACTAAAGCTACCTATACAAAAATAGGGATATCGCCCCAATAAGGGCGCCACCAATCTGGATACACTTAACAGGATACATATAACATATACAAAGACACAGGGACAAAAAGAAATATGGAAACCAAAAAAGTGCTCAAAGGTTGCAATACACTAATTTAACCTAAGAAATAACCTCAAAAAAAGCAAATAAAAAATACAGGTCTTGCTTAAAGACCTTCAGAGAGACTAGTGAACAATTCAAGCCGCCACCAAGCTAGTCCTAGAAAGTTGGCTATGCCGACTCAAGTATGGTACTACAGTGCCCATCAAGCCACAGTAGGGTGTATCTTATCAAAATGTCTGGGTTGACCAGATGTAATAACCATTATATCTTCAGGAGCTAAAACCAGATGACAAACTGATAGACTGTGACTTTTGCACTGACTTGCCAGGGGGATGAGGAGGAATTTGATGGCAGGCTGGTTTCTGGCGCTGAAGCTACCATTCACCTTAGTGGGAGAGTCAGTCGTCACAATGGTAGAATTTGGGGCTCAGAAAAACCATTTGCCCTTTTCGAGCTCATGAGAGACTCACCCAAAGTAAACGTGTTCTGTGCAGTGAGGATACAATCACTGGCCGCTACTACCGGAACAAAGAAGGACTTATGCCACAGATAGAGAAAGATCTGCCAAGCGATTATCGGCACAATGGGGCACCTCCATATTTCCAGTTGGATGTTTACTGATACCTGAATGAAACTACCAGAACGTTGGATCAGCTGGGTCGGAAAAAATTAACCAATATTGTTGTGAATTCCACGATCACCAGATCTAACACCCTTTGACTTTTTCTGTTGGTCCACATCAGTGTATCTGCCCCTCATGCCCAAGAGGATCTGAAAGACTTAAAGGGAACATGTCACATAGGTTACGCCCCTCTTGCTGAGGGTAGCACAAGCTAATGTCAGACCTGCTGTTTCCAGCGCGAGTCCCCTTATTAAATTCCTGTAAGATGCCAGTAGTTTTTAGAGCATTTACCCTCAAAATCTTATCTTGAGCCAGGTTGTTAGCCCCCCCCCGCCAAAGGCATACCACGCTTACCTGGCAATTATTCACATGTTTCTACCTATTCAAAAGTAATAGGTTTATCAGTTGAGGTGGTGGGGCTATCCTCAGGTTGGCGGGTTTGAAAAAAAACTGACCTTGAATGGACGTCTTTTCAGGCTGAAAGACTGCAGATTTGACATTAAATACACTAAAACTACAGCATATTACAGAATATAAAAGGTGGGACACAGGGCTGGAAACAGCGATGTTCTGACATTAGCTTGTGCTGTCCTCTATCCATAGGGGTGAATAAGCTAGTGGACAGGTTCTCTTTAATACAACGCATCACTAAAAGAGTGGAATCGCATAACATGAGGAGTTTATGGCACACATCTTGGACGAAGACTTGACAAGTGCCTTAGACATGTCTGTGTCCAATCCAAGGATATCACTTTGATCATGGATAAAACTTAGATGGTGTGTCGTTTCATGATAATACATTTGTTATGGTCTCTCGGTTCTGAATACTGAGGCTATAAGGCCCCATTCATATCATGCTTATGCCTCCCACTCATGGTATTTGTCAGGATACCGTGAAAAATGTACACTGATGAATACAGCAGCAGGGCCGTGACAGAAGCACAGAGATCTATAAGGCAAACACAATTCAAATTGGAGTAGGTTTACCTTATTTACCGAATGTATATGCTTTGTGTATCAGACACAAAGTTGTTATCAAATATACACTGAATGGAAATGGAATAATGGGCATATTGCCAACTGTTCTAGAACTCTAATCGCCATCTATATCCAGCTTATTGTTACCACTGGTAAAATGTGAGGTGTTGGCTTAAAATAAGTGTCCCCCCTCCCCCGATACATAAAGCGTATACTTTTGTAAATAGGGCAAATGTAGTCCACCCAAGCCGACTATTGCCCGACCCTTTTTGGGCCCCATCACAGGCCCTCAGCCGTTTCTGTCGATACTTTTTTTTTCAAAAACCGACGTACCAAAAACAGAAGGCATAAAAATTAACTTTTTTATATACGCCCATATTTCCGCCCCTTTTAAAAATTTGAGGTAAATCAAAAAGGAAGGACAAACGTTCCAAAAACTAAAAAACTACTTATAGATCAGACCGAGGTGGGGGGGATCCTCCCCCCAAGAGCTTTTTTCGGGGGGGTGGGGAGACTAACCTATTTCACACCTTAATTGTGGCGTAATTCTTCGCGCTAATTTCGGGCCAAATCGGCCCATTTAAAAAGTGTGAACATGCCCAAAGTGTGGAAAATGCTTTAGTTTACTATGGTCCACCTGTTTTCATAAATTTGGGGTAGTGACCCCCAAAAATTTATGAACCTCCCCCCAGACCCACAACATATAAATTAAGTGCCGTGAAGCCCAAGTCCAGGAAGTGATGAATGAGGCCGACTTTGCACCATTATTTTTTAATCACCCTGTATAACAAGGGTATATACAGCATGGTGCTTGCCAGCTTAGGCAGGCCTTATGTTAATGTGATTGGGCAGGGACGTGCCTAGTGGGAAGGGGCATTTTCAATCAATGACCAGGGCATAAGCTCTCAGATTGGAGTTTATGACAGGGGCTCCAAAACAACTTTTTCTGATTGGTCGACGATTCTATATCCATTAGTCATTGCGGGCCATCCCCCAATTCAGGGCCCCATGAAGCTGATGCATCTGGACCCCCATTGCCAATTCCTATCTTGCACCATATCAGGAGGCCCTGTCAGGAGAACTGTGAATATTGCCCTGATGGCATCCCTGGTTGATGGTTCCATTATTGGATTTTTAGCTACTTCCTTTGGCCCGTCCACAATCTCTAACAGGGATGTCAAACCATGTCACCCAAGGGCCACCCATTATTTTTTCCGAAAGGGCTGTCAAAGCTGGGCCACCACCTGTTGCTGAACAGAATGGTGTGGGGGTGCACAAAGGAGCTCCGAATCCAAGATGGCGGTCACTCCCTATGCTGGTGCTGTTGCCTCTGTTAATGGGTTAAACTCTTGTCTGCCACACATAATGATGTGGAGGGATGGATTTGGATTGGGAGACATGAGATTGACGTGTGCTTTACAGGATCTATAGACAGTGCATTGTAGCTGCTGCCACACACCCAATGGTGACCCGAGAACACAGGAACAGTCTCTTTCCTCCAGCACATAGTAACAGTATGTCTCTCTCCTCAGGCACACAGTGAGAGTATGTCTCTCCTTAGGCAGTGGTGGAATGTCTCTCCCTAGGAATAATAATAATAATAATCTTTATTTATATAGCGCCAACATATTTCGCAGCACATGTCTCTCCTTAGGCATTTGGTGACAATATGTCTCAGGCATACAGTGACAGTATTTCACCCCTTTGCCACAGTTTTCCTCCCTCAAACCACAGTACAGTATTTCTCTCTTAAGGTACACAGTGTATGTCTCTCTCCTCAGGGACACAGTGACAGTATGCCTCTCCTTAGGCACACATTGACTGTATGTCGTTCTCATTAGGCACAAAATGACAGTATGTCTCTCTCATACGGCCCATAGTCACGGTATGTCTCTCCTCAAGTACACAGTAAGAGTATGTCTCTCCTTAGGGACATGGTGACAGCATACCTCTCCTTAGACACACTGTGATAGTATGTCTGTCTTTTTGACGCACAGTGAGAGTATGTCTCTTCTTAAGCATAAACTGATACTATGTCTGTCCTTAGGCACACAGCAACAGTATGTCTCTCCTCAGGGACACAGTGACAGTATGTCTCTTTGATTAGGCAGACCTTGACAGTATGTCTCTCTTCTTAAGCACACAGAGACAATATGTCTGTCCTCAAGCACACAGTAGTATGCCTCTCCTTAGGCACATGGGGACAGTAGGACTCTATGTTTTGGCATATAGAGATAGTATGCCTCCCTTAGGGACAAAGTGATGGTATGTCTCTCCTTAGGCACACACAGTATGTCTCTCCTCAGGCAAACAGTGACAGTATGGGCCACATGTAAGAAAACTGTCTAGGTCTAAAATTCATAGCAACCAATCAGCAACCAAATCCTTTCATTTTTCCAGAGCACATATGAAATGAAAGGGGAGCTCTGATTGGTTTCTATAGGCAACACAGTGAGTTTTAGACCTAGACAGTTTTCATACATGTGGCCTTATGTCTTTCTCCTCCTCCACACAATGTCAGTATGTCTCTTCTTAGCTACAAAATGACAGTACTACTAGGTCTCTCTACTTAGACAGATGGTGACAGTATCTCTACTCTATGTGAAAAGTAGGTCTCTCTCATTAGGCACAAAGTGACAGTAAGTCCTTCTCTTAAGACATGTCCATCGATAATCCACGGTACACCAATATAATCCATATAAAAATACGAGTGCATCTCAAGAAATTAGATTATTGAAAATTAAAGGGTTCCCAGGATCTTTTATTGTTTAGGGGCCCCCAAAGGGATTATATAAACCTTTTAATTCAACTGTAAGAGTCTATATAATATACGGGTTTTTTTCTATTTGACTTAAATATTGATATCAATTCTCTTTTTTAGCGATATTCTAATTTTTTTTAGATCATTAAAACCCGGGATATTTCTTTCTGAGGCCGAACGTCTGTCTGTGCTCTACTACTTCATTGTGGAGGTTGTTTGAATATCTACGGATGTCAGAGGAAACGCTATAGTTACATTCTGGATTCGCTGGTCACCACGGACTACTAAAATTGTCGCAATAAAACAACAATGTCAATAAGATTGATATTAGAGTTTTTTTTATTTTTAAAAATGGGAAAATATGCTTACAAGCATTCACCTGCAATCTTTGGTTAAGTTTTTTTGAAGGGAGGATGAGGGTCTCCTACTTTGCAGGGACGTAGTGAACCAAAATGTTTTACTCTACCAGTATATACTAATATAAGAACAGATTACAAATGTCATAAACCAGAGATATAGTCATTTTATAAGGTTCGCCGAAAAAAAAAAACCCGTTATGAGACAGATAACACCGGGGATATGTCCGGTGCAAGACAAGAGAGCCCTCTCCTCCTGGACCGGACATATCCCCAGAGTAACCTACTGAACAAAAACCACCACCAACTTTTCCCTTTTCACCCTCACTTTTGGGTTTACCTACTTGGGGACCCTCCTGGCCGCCCATACAGCCTTATACAGAGCTGGTCACTAGCGTTTGCCTGCACTCTGTCACGAGTTGCGCCGCAGCCCGTAGTTCGGGCTGCGGGTGCACTCGTTCCCCTGGGTCCCTCCTTACACCCGTGGCGAGCGTGGCACTCGCTCACCAGGCTGGGTTATTTTACCCCGTCCTGGGGCCCCACCCCGGCACCCCCAAATTTAAAGGGCCACACGCCCGGGTTTAATTTTGGCTATTCCGGCCGCTGACCCTTTTAAAATGCTCCCCCCTTTCCGGAAGCACTTTGCGGAATCCAAGTGCCCAAAACCCTATGCAGGAAGCCCTTTCTGCATTCCCGGTTGCCTTTTCCCGTGTACCAGTCCCTTGGGCTTACGTTTTTTCAAACCAGATCCTTTTCCCTGCCGGCCCTGACCTTCTGGCCCACCCCGGACTACGATTTTGCCGGGCTGATTTTGCCCTTTCCTTCCCACCTCGGTTTCCCAAACCGAAAGCAAGTTCCATTGGGGTAGCGACCGGGAGAATCCTGCCGGGGCAAGCCCCATCCCGCCTTGCGGGGGGCCCCTAGTGAAACGGGGGACCCTTTTTAAGACCCCGTCCCCTGGGGGGGGCCTCTCCCCACCCGCTTTCGGTGGTCCAGCGGATCCACCACCTTGGCCCGTTATACATTCCTCTACTTCTATTTTACCATTCACTACAGATGTACTTGAAAAGGGGCGGGGCTCCAAAACCCGCCCGTAATAGGACATCACAACATTTGTAATCTGCTCTCCACTTATGCAGTAATACGGACGATTCATTACAATCAGCTCTGCTTTTTTGTTATCGAATTATCTACACGACTTATTATCTGGCAAAATCCTTCTGCCAAAGGCCCCCTAAAAACAACTTTCCCTGGGATTATACTGGGGGTGCCGCCGAGGATTATCAATGGATGTGTGTACGGCTCTGGTTGATCTTTTCCATTGAGCACGCTCCTTTGCGTGAGCTTCTAGCTATTTATCTCTTCTTAGGCACACAGTGAGAGTACGTCTCTCCTTAGGCACACAGTGAGAGTACGTCTCTCCTTTAAAAGGGACAAAAGTGAAGTAAAATCTCCCTTTGGGAACATGAAGTACTCTCCCCCTTTGGCACACAGTAGTTTCTCTCTCCTTAGGCACAAAATTGGGGAGTACGTCTCTCCTTAGGGGGACACCCCCGTGGGGAGACGTCTCTCCTTAGGCACCATTTGGGGTAAGTCTTCCCTTTGGCACACTTGAAGTATGGGCTCTCCCTTTGGCACACATGAGAGTATGTCCCCCTCCTTTTGGCCACAGTAAAATATGTCCCCTCCTTAGGCACACAGTGAGAGTATGTCTCTCCTCAGGCACACAGTGACAGAGTAAAGTCCTTCTTAGGAACCCCAGTGAAGTAAAGTCCTCCTTAGGGCCCCATGAGAGAAAGCTCTCCTTAAGAACCCCAAATTAAGTAGTCCCCCTCCTTGGCACAAAAGTGAGATAGTCTCTCCTTAAGAACACAGTTTAAGTTTAAGTCCCCTCCTTAGGGACTCATGGGAAAAAAGGGCTCTCTCTTGGGCCACAGTGAGAGTATGTCTCTCCTTAGGCCAAGTGAGATAGTCTCTTTTAGCCCAGGAAATTGTCCTCTCTTGGGCACAAAGTGAAGTTGTCTTTTTTGGAAACAAAGTGACATATGCTCCCTTAGGACACAGTGACAGAATGTCTCCCTTGGGCACCAGTGAATATGCTCCCTTAGCCACACGTGAAGTATGTCTCCTCCTTGGGCACCAGTGAAAGTTTTCTTTACACAAGTGGAGTATTCTCTTTTTGGGCACACAGGAAGTAGTCTCTTCTAAGACACAGGAAGATGTCTCTCTGGGGCAAAAAATGAAGTAGTCTCTTTTTGGGCACACAGAAGATTCCCCCTTGGGCACACATAAAAGGAAATGTTCTTCTTACACACAGTGAATTTTCTCTTCAGCACACATGACATTATGTCTCTCCTTTGGGCACACGTGAATATTCCCCTTTTTTGGGGGCACCACGTAGAGATGTCTCCCCTAGCACAATTGAAAATTGTCTTTTCCCTTAGGCACACAGTGAGAGTATGTCTCTCCTTAGGCACACAGTGAGAGTATGTCTCTCCTTAGGCACACAGTAAATTCTTTTCTTGGGCACACAGTGAGGATTTTTTCTGGGCACACAGTGAAGATGCTTTTCTTAGCACCGTAAAGTATGTCTCTTTCAAAACACACTGAATATTCTCTCAAAGCACACGTGAGATATGTCCTCCTTGGGGCACAAATGAAGTATGCCTTCTTAGCCCCCCATGAGGATTTCTTCTTGGGCACACAGTGAATATTCTCTCTTACCCAACGTAAGATTCTCTCCTTACCACGTGAGATATTCCTCTTAGCACACGTGAAGTATGTCTCTCCTTAGGCACACAGTGACAGTATGTCTCTCCTTAGGCACCAGGAAGTATTCTCTTTTAGCAAACATGAGGAAGCCCTCTCCTCAGGCACAAAATGACAGTATATCTCTTCTTAGGCACACAGTGAGAGTACCCTTTTTAGCAACAGGACAATATTCTCTTCATTTGCACACAGTGTGAGTATGTCTCTCTCCTCAGAGACACATTGACAGTGTGTCTCTCCTTCGACAAACAGTGATTGCATATCTTTCCTTAGGGATACATGAAAAATAATCCACATTGGACAAAAGTACAGTATGTCCATAATCATTCACAGTGCATATTCTCTCTCCCGAAAAACACAGGGATAGTCTATACCTGTCCTCAGTCACACAGTGATAGTCTCTTTCTCTTATTATAGGAAGGCATAAGCTTACAGTCTCTTTCCCTCTCCTCAGTCACACAATGACATAATGTCTCTCCTTAGGCACACAGGGACAGTCTCTCTCAGTCGCCAGTCACACCTCGGTCACCCAGTCACATTATGTCTCTCCATAGGCACAAGAGGACAGCCCAGTGTAACGTTCCCTCCTCTCACTGACAGTCTCTCCCCACAGTCACGCGTCCCTTTTCCTCTCCCCATATCCACAGTCTCACGTCTCCCCCTCTCACTACACCCCCACC